>JAQISU010000152.1:4797500-5057500 GCA_029339505.1 Unio delphinus
ATATATATATATATATATATATATATATATATATATATATATATATATATATATATATAATACATACTGATAGATTTTTTTTATTATCGTATAACATATGATATGCGTATTTCATCATATACGATGATGATGGGTGTCTTTTTATCATATAGCATGCTGATGGATGATAGCTACTGGAGTGAAATGAAATAAAATAGACACAGATACCTGAATTCGAGATGCGAACTGTCAAGCTACGATGAATGCACAATGACAAACATTGCATGATTGTAAAACAATACAGGCACATTTGCTGGGAATACAATTTAATTCCCTCTTCACACTTTAAAACTCTTCTATAGAGTTCACGCAAAGTACAGTAGTCTCGTTGTACAAATAACCTTATTATCTGTAAAGTAGATAAGTCTTATTATACACAAATATATATATATATATATATATATATATATATATATATATATATATATATATATATATATATATATATATATATATATATATATATATATATATATATATATATATATATATTTATATATATAGATATAAATATATATATATATATATATGTGTGTGTGTGTGTGTGTGTGTGTGTGTGTGTGTGTGAAGAATGGAAGTCACATTGTACAATTTGCATCATACATGTGTAAAGTACAGAAGTCTCGTTGTACAAAATAGCATGTTACATGCATGAAATTGAAAGTTTATTTGTATAATTACTTTGTACAAATAACGTGATACATGAACTCTCTCTCTCTCTCTCTGTCTCTCTCTCTCTCTCTCTCTCTCTCTCTGGACTTCTTACAGATATACCTGGACTCCTGTTAAGACTTTTATCAGGAGGATAATGTATAAGTATGAAAAGAATGGGGGACAAAAAAAGCACAATCGTAGTCGGATCCGCCGATTTCATATTTGTTTCATCAGTAGATAAACAATCGGATAATTCTCTTAACCCGACGGCACTCAACCTTTGTAACTGTCCAGTATTTTTAATTGGATTTTACGCATTTCTTCAAATCGCTTTCAATGATGAATCCAAGATGTTATCATTAGTTTTTGGTGGCGTAGTTAGGGATGCGTATAGACGACACACGTGCACTTAACACAGAAGAACAAAACAACCATGTACTAAACTGCTCCCCCCCCCATCCCATGCATTCATCAGATAAGTCCCCTAACTACGCCCCTGATCTTATTGACTGAAACAAAAGTAAAGAAAAAGAAACAACAAATAAAGAAGCTAGATTTAATTGACTTCATTTAGGACTTCTGCGATATAGTGATTAATCGTATCTCGCCCATTGAAATTTCTTTTTAACCGATTATAGTAATGCAATTCGCAAAACGTACCCATTTTTCCCTTTTTTCTGATATTTCCTTGTTACAAACTACACCTTCGATTGAGCACAAGAACCTGGCAGAAACATGGACAATCCTATGAAATATATACGTCCCCCGAGATCTTAGCTATGAACAATTCACAACGAACTACGAATTCTACTTTACAGACTAATACCATTTTAGGATATTTGCTAAATTATAATTAGTGCAAACTATGAATAATTTGAAATATTAAAATTTGAGGATTCGATTCAGAAATGTTACCGCTGTTGACTTTCATCGCCATCTTATAATTATATCTAATCTCTTTAATTACAATATGTCCCAATACGGATTAGATTATGTTCGGTAGAAACGGAGCATCATTTGAAGTGGTCTGGCTTACAAACATAAGACTACAAACTCATTTTAATCCTTTTATTTCGAGAGTGATCAGATACTGGTGCCGACAGATAGTAAATCCTGGATCAATTAATGTTATACAATCTGACACAGCTGGTTTTATAACGTTTGATCAAGGTATTTGTGCACAATTGTCAAATAATTGTAGTATACTGCTTTTACTGCTGCAGCTTCTACTACTACCACTACTACTACTACTACGTCTGCTGCTACTGCTACTACTATAACTATTTCACTACCACTACTAGTACTTCTACTACCAGTACTACTAATACTACTAATATTACTACTGCATATTCTACATTAATTACTGATATTACTGCTACTGCTGCTACTAATAATATTAATAATACTAATTATATTCCTGCCACTAGTACTATAACTATTGCTTATACTACTACAACAACTATTACTACTACTACTCCAACCACTATTACCGTTGCTGCTGCAACTACTTCTACTAACTCCACTATCACTGTTGCTACCGCTACTGCCATTAAAACTTCTGCTACTACTACTACTACTACTACTACTACTACTACTACTACTACTACTGCTACTACTACTACTATATGTACCAAAATACTTGTTTGAATATTACTACTTATATGATTCAAACACTTAGATGAGTGTTCACAAAAAAAAATGTCTATCTCAATTATATTACTAATATTCGTTGTATGTCAAACGTTTAAGACTGCGAAGTAGTATATAATCTAAGTGTTCAATGTGGGATTTGTCATGGGTGACATGCACTTAGCAAATATTCTTCTCTTTCTTACATTCAACCTTTTGAAAATACTTTGCAGATATATTTTATTCAATACTAACTAAAAATAAAACGTTGGTCAATATATGCAGAAGTGGATTAAATGTATACTGAATGTAACAGAGGCATCAGGACGCAATTAAAAAAATTGTAAGATGTAAGTTGCCATATTAATTGATTTAATTAGACAAAGAACGGACTGTGTAACGAAGGATACGGCCAAACTGAATGGAGTTTTGATACTAAAATGGTAAAGGCGTTATAAAGGATGCATCCCTTCGTATAGTCCAACAGGACGAAAAACGTTAAATTTGTTTCGCCAACCGGTAGATTGTCGATGCAAATTTAACGCTTTTTCTATATTTCGACTATACGAAGGGGTATCCCTTCATAAGGTATTTGTGTTGAATAATCTAGAAACACGCAAAACATTATGAGAAATAGTTAATTACAATAATCTCAAATGACACAGAGCAAGGTGAGAAATAGTTAATTACAATAATCTCAAATGACACAAAACAATTTGAGAAATAGTTAATTACAATAATCCCGAATAAGCAATATGAGAAATAGTTAATTACAATAATCTCGAATGACACAGAGCAAGATGAGAAATAGTTAATTACAATAATCTCAAATGACACAAAGCAATTTGAGAAATAGTTAATTACAATAATCCCTAATAAGCAATATGAGAAATAGTTAATTACAATAATCTCGAATGACCAATATGAGAAACAGTTATTACAATAATCTCAAATGACACAAAGTAATATGAGAAAAAGTTAATTACAATAATCTCGAATGACACAAAGCAATTTGAGAAATAGTTAATTACAATGTCCAATTTGTAAACACTTTAATTTTGCCTCATATATTGGTTTATTTACAAAGACAACATTTATTTTAATTGTTGTGAGTGATGAATACAACTCGTGTGAATCAAAAGATGGATTATCTAAAAATAGATTTCATGAGCTATTTTTCAAAACAGTTGTCATCGCATTTCATAGCCTCTTAGTAAAACAATGCTTGATTCGGTAACTCAAATTCACGTGGCAAATTTTAATTATGAGACATAGTACGTCGAGGACGTTAAGTTTTCTATGATGGCATTACCCACTGGTGCTATTATGAATAATGTAATGACGGCAATTACTGAGTACCGGTATATAATAAGTAAATGAAGTAATACAAACAGAAACGAAATGCTACGTTAGCAATAAATGTATCTAGGGTGTAATTTCATTTATTTGAAAAATATTGTTTATTAAGCTTACTTTGTAAGCACACAAAGATAAGCAAACCTACGACTAAACGATTTACCTAATTATCAGATCTAGTCTAAAAGGGTGTTTTGTGACATCAATACAACGAAGAAATTCACATGGGATAGTTGAGATTTCTAAAGATATAAAACAAAACCTATAATTCCGAAGAGGCCCCGTTTCGGATCACTGCCATCTCACTTCTGTCTGCGTGGGTTCGAGTTTTGGAATCGACCAATATGGGAATGTGAGAAAGCTTGCCAGTAGCTTCTCTTTTCGGGATTTTCCCGGACTCTTCCTCCACCAATAATATTGGCCGTCATGTATAGCATATCGTGTGCTAAAAAAAAATGGCGTTAAACCCTAATTACACAACAACAACAACATAATTCCGATTTTTTTATAATTCTCTGAAGTGTTGTACATTTGTGCTTTCAAACTGGTGAGTATTGCCTTATTATTAAACCAAGCAAAAAGAGATATATATATCAAAGCAAAGAATATTTAGCATCTTCGTAACACATAGTGGAGATGTCTGCATTAAAAATGTCTTAGCGTGATTAACGTCTTATAATAAAAATACGTATATTCCCAGTAAGAAATTTTTAATACGTATATTACCACTAAGAAATTGTCGATTAATTCGTATATTCCCATTAACAAATTGTTGATTAATTCGTATAATCCCATTAACAAATTGTTGATTAATACGTATATTCCCACTAAGAAATTGTTGATTAATACGTATATTCCCACTAAGAAATTGTTAATTAATACGTATATTCTCACTAAAAAATTGTTGATTAATGCGTATATTTCCACTAAGAAATTGTTGATGAAATTACGAATTCAGCTCTTGTTTTGAATGAAGACATAAAGACCTCCTCGCCCACCCGTTTGTGCCATTTACGTACTTACGTTGAGTTTAATTTTATATAAGGTCATTGTATTGCATGGGTCCAAATCTCTTTGTACATCTTCTTTCATATTTCTTCAAATGTAATAAAAGCTTTCTGACACTATTTTACCACTGCCACCATTATTTTTTTAGCCGTAATGCGCCGTAAAGGGGTGCAGTCTGTGACGTCACTCCATCATTTGTAATAAAGGCCATGGATAATATAATTAACGTGAAAATGAGGCGCACTAAGTCCTACATTGCAGTAATACAAGATCAATTACAAAGAAACGAAACTAAAGTTGGAAATTATATATCTTTCAGCAAATCCATTGATATCACAGTTTATAATAGCCATCTATTCAATTGAGTTAAGTGTACTTGGTTAGTCTCACGCTGTAAACCTTTGATATTGAAAACGTTGGCGACTTATCAAACAATCTGTAGGCACGGATAAATTTATATGTTCACTCTTTTAAATGAAGGACAAACATTCCTCCCTTTATCGTCTTTTATTCTTACAAATATTGAACTGAAACAAGAAGAAGAAAGAAACCGAACATAAATTTTATTTAGTGTTTTAGGCTCCGGCTAGATATTGGAAAGTGCAAAATGCCAATATTATTTTACCCAGCACACGTAGTGATAACTCTATATTCTTAAGTAAGTGTGCTCATGATGCAAAATCGTTTTGAAAGCGTTTTCAAAACAACAAAGAATGGTAAGACAAGTAAATTATCTTGTTGGATTTAATTTTTAAGATTATATAAGTTGCTATAATGACACAATATGTTCCATTTTGATATTGTCGTCTTATAATACGACAGGCAGATACACACAAAATGGTTTAATCTAAAATTATAACATTTTTGACATAGTCTCTGAGTTTTAATTGTCAGTTAGTCTCGATCGTCAAATCAAGTTGGGAACACATAAATCTAGAAAGAGTTTATTTTAAAGGTTAAAGGCAAATCTAATGTCAGATTTGTTTGTTTCCATTAACGGCTTCTACTGATTGCTGTAGACATTTTTACAACAATCATATATCATGCTACACCACGTCTGAAAAAAGACTATTGACTATTGTTTGAGCATTAGTGTAGAACAAGTTTCATCACTAATGTTTCCGCTATCCACGCGTACACCATTGCAAATTATTATTTAAAGATAATCTTTATGTAATAGTTAGAGCATCAGGGTGGGACAAAATACACTAAAAGACGTCATTGAGGCTGCTTGTTTTCAAAATAAAGAGATATATCCAAGCTTTAGATTTGACGATGATACATATTTTGGGTAGGCATGTAACCAATGTAATTTTCTATTCTGAAAACGGTTCGTTGTTCTGTGCGCATTAGCTTTATCCTTTCCTTTTCAGAGGATTTGCTTTCTGTCCTCTTGTTTGGATCCCTTTCCGTGCCATTGATTATAATCAGTACAAGACATTAATTTAAGGAAACAAAACAATTTCACATCTAAACTGAGTTGCAAAAAAAAGGGTTTACAATAAAATCTACAAAAGCTGTAAAATTAGCAGATTACAAATTATGCAAAGCTGTCGCCACTACTTTCACCAGCACGACACCACCATTGTATGTACCAGCAGAAAAAACAGCTAGAACAAAATCATATAGCAAGTTAGCCTCCACAGATAGAGTATAATGTAGCAATGACATTTACGAAATGTGATTAAAAATCAAAGCTTGTAGTTATAACTAATAATAAAAATAAACGTATTTAACAAACAAAAACATATTCCTAAAGCGACAACAACACATGTGAGCGTAGAAGAATATACATAAGTTCTTGACTCTTTTTCTACCATGAATTCGTCCTTGCACTGCAAAACAAAACGTAATTTTCACAAATAGGGTCGTACAAAACAATCTCCATGTTAAAATAAACGTTCCACCCTTTCCTTTGCGTTTTACATCGAGAGTTATCTAAATTTATTTGCAGTCGCGTTATCAAGTAATTATGTTCAAATTAATATGTTGATCCGCAATACTCGATAACCAGTCTATGTTCTATGAGTGAGTGCTGGGGATTTTAGATAACGGTTACCGGGTAGCAAACACGCCTGATTAGCATACGAAGAACGTTCAAAGAATCTTCAGGGTGGGAACAGAGATATCTTTTGAAATGTTTAACGCATACCGGCAATGGTTGTAAGCCAATAATCCAGATTTACGTGATTGCAACGGCAAAGTGAGAAAATGGGATTAGACTTTTTCTAACGCCATGTTGCCATGCTTTGTCTGACCACTTCCAAAAACTACCGCGATAGACCTTATACCTTCTCGTAACCAAACTGTAACAGAAGTTTTGGCGGCCTCACTTTATTCTCACCTGCATATTTCAGGCGGAATGCTATATTTTGCATGACTTGAAAGGTTTCGGTCAGAAATTGACGGACTATAAAAAAAATCAGTTACTTAGTTTACCATACTAGTTACTAGGGCGTAAGTTTTTATATTCTTTCTCTAATAGTTGTTTTAAATATATTCAAATGTCGTAAATTACACTTTTCGTCGTTATTTTTTTATACAATTTTCAGACACATGTCCTCCGTCGCAATGTTACATTTGATAACTAAAGTTAATGCTGGGAAAAGCTTTGCTTGGGTCAACATTTTGATGAACTAAAATTAAAATCGCTAAAACGCAACAAAAAAGTTGAACAACGTTAAAAACTATGATTTTTTTAAAAATACATGGTTTAGACACGGGACTTAAGATAGTTACATGACCGACAACAATACGTGACTATATAGGTCAATGTGCTAACGAACCTGGTTAATATGTTTTAAATGCATTTGTTTGTTGGAATTTATTTGCGCATGCACCTTGTGGCTTGAAATAAATCTCCAGAAAAGAGTCGTTGTTGTCGTTGTTATTGTTGTTGTTGTTGTTGTTGTTGTTGTAGGGTTTAACGCCAATTTTTAGCACACGATATGCTATACATTGAGGCCAGTATTATTGGTGGAGGAAGAACCCAGGACCCCCCCCCCCCCCTTCAAAAAAAAAAAAGAACCACCGACCCACGAGAAGCTACTGGCAAGCTTTTTCATATAACTACATTAACCAAATCTTAGAGTCGAACCCACCCAGATAGAGGTGAGATGGCAGTGATCCGTAACTGAGAGCGCTTTAGACCACTTGGCCACTCGGGGCCCCGTCAAAAAAAAAAAGAGTCGTACTGTTTAAATGTACAAATTTATTCAGAAGTTTATATACTTCTGTTTCTTTCTTTCAGGTCTATTAAATTCAAAGCACCCAACAGTGATTTTTTTCCCTTTTCATAAGGATAAAAGCCTTATCATAAACTAAATATTGAAACTTCTTTCCATAATATGCAACATCTTTTCTCATAACTACCTTTTGTTTAAAAAATGTAGATCAGAATATAGTACTTAGAATAAGACATTTTTTAATTGGACATTACATGGTATATTTTGAGTTCCTGTTATAATCTTATTGAATTCAAAACATTACTTGTTGTAGACGACAGGAAACGTAACGGAAACTCATGTACAAAATTCGCGCCATCTTTACAAGTCATTATGGGTATTAAAGTTGGTTGGTAAGTCGAGTTTATTTATGCAAAGAGTCAAACGTCAGACTATAACATGGTGTCATTTTGTTCACAATACCTTGCAAAAATCTACGTACAACAGGAGAAACGTCAGAAAAACTGTTTAGTTTAACGGACGTTGGGTATATAGGATGGAATACCCAAAAAGGGCCAAGCTAAAGCCCTCGAAACTCCTCTATTTTAAATACTTCCAGGGCCTACTTTTAACAATGTAACTGTATCGAAACTGTTTCATCAAAATGAATGTACTGCAAAATTTTCATTTTCTGTTTCACTAGTGAAGATATTTGAGGACTTTAATTATCTTTAGTTCGAAAACTTGAAGGTGAAGGATGTGTAAAAAAAGTAAACAAATTTACAATTCTAGAAAAAAGTTTTATAATATAACATTCATCTAATTCATGTCTTGTTAATGCTATTATTAGCCAATATATTATTCGTTTGGGCGGTGGATATGAATACATGACTCACGTTAATAATGCTAAGGATAAATGGAAACCAGTCTGAAAATTGGCGAAGATACAATATATTATATATTGTTTTGGCTGGCCAGTATTAGTTGATAATCAAAGTTAGATTTTAGTAAAGGAATCTTTTGAGAGTTCATCCTAATTGTAACTGAAAATATTAGAAACATTGCTTCATTAATGGATTTTCAGTCCTTTTACAGCTTTGATTTTGTAACACTCATTACTGAACTAAGTACTTGATTCTTTGGTGAGGAATTGAAAGCACGTGTATCAAACTCATGTACGTCCAAAAAATACATCTGCTCATATCTATATCTCTACACAGGTGTCGTCATAATCCATGATGATTTTATACTTATAAATACAGGTTTGATCATGAGCACTCAGAAATTTAAAGTTATTGAATTTTTAATATCAAGATGTTTGCAAAGGTTTCCCATGGAACTGAATTAGTAACGTGAGTTCTCATGATACAATGTGCGTGCTTCATGACACTGTATTTTATTATTTCTAATGTGTATTATAGCAAAAAAACGAAATATCGTAAGAATGAAATTAATCTTTTTTAATAATTACGAGAACGCAGCTGAACAGCCGAAATAATTATCGTCATATAGGTTAATCTACAACATGCCCTCTTTCCGTAGTTTGTCTTCGCTTCATCACGATCCGTCCAAAAATGTCGAGCATTCGTGAAACTGTGATAGAGACGATAGGAAGAAATAAATAATCTGACGGATAGAGCACGACATTCTGAGACTAAAACATGGTCGTTAGATTGGTATCGTGGAATTTTGGAGCAACGGAAAACAAATAATAAAGTATCTTTGTAGAGCATGATCTCTCCTCTATGAATCAGATAATTTGTGGGTATAATACCGATAAGTAACTTTATCGAACCAAATGTCCGTGCCGAGATTTGTCTTCCCAGACTTATTCCCTGTATAATCAATGTTATATGCGTAAAAATCGGCGTTTAACGTGGACCAGTCGATTCTGATCGTTCAATAGAATGTTTGGCCTTTTCGTCGATATTGGAAAATGGTTGGAAGGCCATGAAATAAATCACTATGTCTTTTAGAGATATGCTATTTCCTGTTTCTCTGCACTTTAGTAATATAAACCGAAAATGGTTTGTAAATGTTCAGTCGAAACATCTAACAGCAGTTGTATAGAGAAATATCGCTTTGACGGCTTTTCCGTAATCCGGCTTACCATACAATCAGGACATATAGCTTTGTCCTTATCAGATCAGTCTGATTGCAGTTTAACCTTTTTATATTAACAACCTGTATAAAACGCTGGTATATTTGTGTCTGGTTTAGAGAAGTGTAACTGTTTATGGTAATGATGGATTTTGCACACAAAAGTGCTTCAGCAGTAAACATTATATGCAGCTAACATACCACACCATTGCATGAAAAACTTTCTTTGAAACAGGTTGATTTAGAAAAAAACCTTTGTTATTATACTTGGAGGGATATAATTATACAATTGTACAATTATATATATATATATATATATATATATATATATATATATATATATATATATATATATATATATATATATATATATATATATATATATATATATATATATATATATATATATATATATATATATATATATATATTGTATATACATGTATATACATGTATATATATATATATATATATATATATATATATATATATATATATATATATATATATATATATATATATATATATATATATATACAACGTCTTAACACTTTGTTTTATCGCATATCATATATTTTCTCATACTCCTTATTTGATTCTTTTTGGAAGGATTTATCCTCTACAATTTTGGAAAGGGATTACTATTAACAATTTGTGTTACTTTGCTTCTACTCAATATTATGTAACCAGAAATGCTCAGATGTGCCGTTATACATGCATGCATATATACCTACCTATCTATCTACCTACCTACACACACGCACGCACACACACACACACACACACACACACGCACGCACGCACGCACGCACGCACGCACGCACGCACGCCACACACACACACACACACACACACACACACACACACACATACATACATACATACATACATACATACATACATACATACATACATACATACATACATACATACATACATACATACTAAGTGACACAGCATCAGTGATATTTATATATAGTATTACTCCAGGTGTATTCTAATCAATTTGTGAATGCATCTAATTTGAAAAGGTAATTTACTCGTTAAGAGTCCATAAAAGTCTTCCAACTCTGAAAACATTCATTTTCAGCAACATTTTATTTTGTTGTTTATGTGTTATGTTTTAATTTTTGTTTCACGTTTTATTTATTTATTTATTTATTTATTTATTTATTTATTTATTTATTTATTTATTTATTTCGCTGTCATTTCTGCAAGGAGAAACACTAAAGTATTTATTTTCTCGATTTCGCCATTAATGGTTAAATCACAGGTTCGATGTAGCGAAAGACTACAGTTTCACATTTTTAATAAGAGATCATATTCACTTTACTCCACAAATCCAAGATCTGTAGAAGCAAAACTTTTTAGGGGTGGGTTACCAAGTTCTGTAACATAACTGGTGAAAACTTGGTCTTGAAATATACGAATGTTAAGCTGATAAAGACCGAGTTTTCAAACAAGTCGAATGAAGGATCTCCTTTAGGTACCCGGATGTAAAAACTGGCCTACAGTTGGAATCCGCAAGACTATTGTATACTAGACAAGTCAATCCTTTTACTCAGTATCCACATAAAGCAGTATATCGGATGGCATCTGGGAGATGGCAAGCCCATCTGTATATGTCAACATTTCTTGGATTAAAGTCTAGATTAAATTGGCATCTTTCAATGTGATAGCTCACCATTTGATAACTTAATTTTCAATTTGTCTGCTATTAACTGGTCGTGCAAACGATTTTCTCGACACATTAGTTGGTGCCGCGAATTCATCAAGCTGATTACATAGTTCCCAACGGACTCATGCCATTAACGTTCGAATAGGCGGCCGCGGCAAATGAAAGCATACAAGACTATCAAGAAAATTAATCTACATTGAACAAGCACTAGCAAAAGCCCCATACTCTATTCTTAAAAGCGGAATTAAGAACTTGAGTGCTCAATTTTGGAAATCGCTAGCGGTCTTATTTCGATTTAATTCCAAATAATGCACCGCCCTTCGCTTATTTATGGCCTATTCTTCTATTTGAAATGGACGTTAGTGTTTTGCGCGTCCTTATGGCAAAGTCGTTACAAATGTTTTCGCATAGATTAAATTTGGTAAAAAGGTAAGAGTTTCTTCGTTTTTCATCAGGTCAGCGAGAATGATGGTCGAGGAATCTGAGCATCCAATAACGTTAAGGCTGACTTTACTGTTATGACAGATCCGGGAAATACTTGCTTTGAAAATGATTATTCTTGTATCGTTGTTAAAATAATAAGGCATTTATTACTTATTTCAATGAAATTTTTTTATCATCCCTACGTGTGTGAAAACTTGTTTCAGCTGGAAAAGATTACTTAACAGTAGTAACAGTATTAGTTAAAAACAAAGTAATAACAGCGGTGTATCCCATAGGGGTCCAAGACTGAGAGTCAAAAGTCTCCTTGATGTCACAAATGGGGTTCGGACTGAGTATAAAAAAAAACGTTGGTATGAAAACTGGGGGGGCAAATACAAATTTGGGGTCTCTGAAGTGCAAATGAGGGTAAAGGGAAACACTGAATCACAGTATTCGTCAAAATTATAGCTTTAACAGTATTAGTATTAAAAAATAGTAATAACAGTATTGCTAAAAGCATAATAATAAACATGTCAGTCTAAAACATAGTAATAACAGTATTAGTGAAAAGTATAGTAATAACAATATTAGTCAAAGCACTTAAATGACTATTTGTCAAAATCACAGTAATGCCAGCAATTTGTCAAAATCACAGTAATGCCAGCAATTTGTCAAAATCACAGTAATGCCAGCAATTTGTCAAAATCACAGTAATGACAGCAATTTGTCAAAATCACAGTAATGACAGTATTAATCAAAGCACAGTAACGACAGTATTAATCAAAGCACAGTAATGACAGTATTAATCAAAGCACAGTAATGACAGTATTAATCAAAGCACAGTAATGACAGTATTAATCAAAGCACAGTAATGACAGTATTAATCAAAGCACAGTAATGACAGTATTAATCAAAGCACAGTAACGACAGTATTAATCAAAGCACAGTAACGACAGTATTAATCAAAGCACAGTAATGACAGTATTAATCAAAGCACAGTAACGACAGTATTAATCAAAGCAAAGTAATGACAGTATTAATCAAAGCACAGTAACGACAGTATTAATCAAAGCACAGTAACGACAGTATTAATCAAAGCACAGTAATGACAGTATTAATCAAAGCACAGTAACGACAGTATTAATCAAAATACAGTAATGACAGTATTAGTCAAAGCACAGTAACGACAGTATTAATCAAAGCAAAGTAATGACAGTATTAATCAAAGAAAAGTAATGACAGTATTAATCAAAGCACAGTAACGACAGTATTAATCAAAGCACAGTAATGACAGTATTAATCAAAGCAAAGTAATGACAGTATTAATCAAAGCACAGTAACGACAGTATTAATCAAAGCAAAGTAATGACAGTATTAATCAAAGCACAGTAACGACAGTATTAATCAAAATACAGTAATGACAGTATTAATCAAAGCACAGTAACGACAGTATTAATCAAAGCACAGTAACGACAGTATTAATCAAAGCACAGTAATGACAGTATTAATCAAAGCACAGTAACGACAGTATTAATCAAAGCAAAGTAATGACAGTATTAATCAAAGCACAGTAACGACAGTATTAATCAAAGCACAGTAACGACAGTATTAATCAAAGCACAGTAATGACAGTATTAATCAAAGCACAGTAACGACAGTATTAATCAAAATACAGTAATGACAGTATTAGTCAAAGCACAGTAACGACAGTATTAATCAAAGCAAAGTAATGACAGTATTAATCAAAGAAAAGTAATGACAGTATTAATCAAAGCACAGTAACGACAGTATTAATCAAAGCACAGTAATGACAGTATTAATCAAAGCAAAGTAATGACAGTATTAATCAAAGCACAGTAACGACAGTATTAATCAAAGCAAAGTAATGACAGTATTAATCAAAGCACAGTAACGACAGTATTAATCAAAATACAGTAATGACAGTATTAGTCAAAGCACAGTAACGACAGTATTAATCAAAGCACAGTAATGACAGTATTAATCAAAGCACAGTAATGACAGTATTAATCAAAGCACAGTAACGACAGTATTAATCAAAGCACAGTAACGACAGTATTAATCAAAGCACAGTAAAGACAGTATTAATCAAAGCACAGTAATGACAATATTAGTTAAATCACAGTAATAACAGTATTAATCAAACCACAGTGATGACAGTATTAATCAAAGCACAGTAATGACAGTATTAATCAAAGCACAGTAATGACAGTATTAATCAAAGCACAGTAACGACAGTATTAATCAAAGCACAGTAATGACAGTATTAATCAAAGCACAGTAATGACAATATTAGTTAAATCACAGTAATAACATTATTAGTCAACGCACAGTAATAAATGCATTAGTCAAAGTGCATGTAATAGCATTATTAGTTCTTGCATACAAAAGATATTTGGAATATTAATCTAATACATTTTCTAATACATTATTGTTAAATGAATATTATCCCACATTTGAAATAATACAATTGTTAATTTTGCTAACATTACCTCATTCTCTTTAGTTTATGTTTTTGTAACAAAAATGCCAATATTTAAGTGTTAAAACCTTATGGTGGGTGGGTGTAAGAAACTGCAGGCTTTGATATTTAAGCATTTAGGAATTTTCGGTGATAAATTGTTGTCTGTTCTGTTTGTGTAACCAAACTAACTTTGTGCATTAGAAGATGTCCTCATCATTCGAAAACAGATGGTGTTTCCTTATTAACATTGCTGTATCGCAAGAAACAAACTTTAACCTAGAGTCACATTCTGCGAAACAAATTGAATTACTAATCTTTACCAAAACAAAATCAAAGTCAATTACCGGCTATGCCATAATTTCTTATCATTCTTTTAAGATTTTGTTGTTCTTGTTATTGTTGATAGATTTATGATTCATTGTATGAAATTTTGAGCCTTATTCCACTGTTTTTAATACTGTTATCCAGTGACAGAGTTGATTACGGTGTACAAATATATGTACAACAAATCATCTAAGTAAAGGTAGTAAACAAATATCATCCTAATTGAATAACAAAAATATTTTATTTATTTATTTATTTATTTATTTATTTATTTATTTATTTATTTATTTAAAATTTATTTTTTAATTTTTTTATTTTTTATTTTTTTAATTTATTTATTTATTATTTATTTATTTAATTATCTTTTTATTTGATTCATTGCTTGTTTCTTTGTTTGTGTTTTTGTTTTGTTGTTTGTTTATTTATTTATTTATTTTTTTTTTCTTTTAAATTGAACTTATATTTTTATCGCGATATAAATATTGATAGTCTAGCAATTACTGATATAGTACAATTTGAGCAATATTGCAATGTAAGAACATTTTAGAAAAAAGAATTGAAATACATGGACGTGTACATTAAAAACAGCATCACGATAATTATATAGAGTTAAGAAAGCCACAAAATTATCCAAGTTTCTTTATCAAGTGTTGGACATGTTTCAACGCGTTCTAAAATTTAAACCAAAAAGATCATTCAGATAAACCTTAAGGTAGCAGGTGAGTCGCTTCAGGTAAATTTAAACAAATACAGTTTATAATTAAACTCCTACGCAGTGTTGTTGTTGGGGGTGTGGTGACTCTATATGGATACAGAAATAGTTGACTGTGAATATACTTTTACAACTATCTCTTGCAGTGTATTTCTCTATTTTTGTCGTCTCCTTTGCTTTAATGTACACCTCTTGAGACAGGTAAATACGATAAAGATTAATAGTACCTTTCCTTACCTTTTCTTATTGCAATGCTTCTTTATGCATAAATACAGATGAAATATGAGGTTTTCAGCTGCACTCTTCTTGCCATTAAATACTGATAATTAGGAGACAGACAGACAGACACAGACCAATTATATTAGGACGTAAATTTCAAGTATATATTTTAATCATCACTGATGGATTTTAACCATAAGAATTCTTATTAATGTAATTTAATCTTGATAGATAAACCTATTTTATTATTTATTTTTTTATTATTTTATTATTTATTTTTTTATTATTTACCAACAACATTATATGCAATGTCTGGCATCTCATTAATTTGGCATACAGAACTGAAATGATAAGTAATCTAACAGGTGTACTAAGTAATATAAGAAATTGTTTTAAAAGTGTTTTTTTTTTAACATGATATAAATATTGATATTTACAACAAAAGAAAGAAAGAATCTGAAAAGTAAAGAAGTTTGTGTAATGAAACGTATCGTCATCTTAACAAACACGTTGTAACTGTATTCTTTAAAACAGTGATTTATGTACATCTTCCTGCTAGTTTGTTCATATTTATCTTCAGCAGCAGCGACATCAGCATCATCATTAGCATCGTCACCATCCTTGTCTTCGTAGTAGTAATTGTGTTTAACGCCATTTTTCAGCACACGATAGGCTATACATGGAGGCCAGTATTATTGGTGGAGGAAGAACCCGGGAAAATCCCCCGAAAAGAAACAAGAGAATCTACTGGCAAGCTTTCTCACATACCCACATTGGCCGAATCTGAGACTCGAACCTACGCAGACAGAAGTGAGATGGTAGTGATCCGTAACGGAGAGCGTTTTAGACCACTCGGCCACTCCGGCTCCTCCTTGTCTTTGCATTTCTATTCTTCTCCCGTTGTTTCTGATATTGTTGGTGGTGCAGTAGCGTAACTACTACTCTTATTATTATTATTATTATTATTATTATTATTATTATTATTATTATTATTATTAGCACAAACACAATCCAATCTGATGGGGAAAACCAGACGACCACGGACAGCGTTCACGAGCCAACAGTTACTTGAGTTAGAAAGACAGTTTAAGATGAACAAGTACCTGTCCAGACCAAAGAGATTTGAAGTTGCCACCTCACTCATGCTGACGGAAACTCAGGTAAGTCTAAAACTAAGAGAAGGTAGCGGCTAAATGGTTAAGCCTTCCCATATTAGTCTCTAGACAATTTTTTTTCTAAATATAGAATTAGATAAATGTCATGCTCCAAATGGCGTAGATGTTCAATTACCTTTAGCTATTTCGAAAACGAGGTGACATACCATTGTCTGAATATTGGTACAGTACAATCAATATTATAAAAAATGCAAACGCCACATTTGTTGTAATATAACTCTACTGTATTGAATAACCTACCTTACCTGAGATTTAGAATTTATTTATATTCAGTTTAAAAAAATTGTTATCAAACCTTCTTTGACAGTCATTATTCTTTCCTTACACATAAAGTGTGAAACTATATATATATATATATATATATATATATATATATATATATATATATATATATATATATCTGTGTGTGTGTGTGTGTGTACAATATATTTTGATTCTAAATAATGAGATATCACGGGGCCGTTTTGTAGCATACAGGTACAAATACCAATGCACTATATACTTCCAGGAGAACCATCTTGCAAATATCTTGATGTCAACGTATATCGTTCTCAGAACATGAGAACATAGATTTATAAAGTGTTATATAACCTCCTTGTATGTATTTGACTCATTGAAAGACACAATACTTACTTCTGGTCCTGTAATTTATACTTTGTTATAACTCTGGCAGGTGAAGATCTGGTTTCAAAACCGACGCATGAAGTGGAAAAGAAGTAAAAAAGTTGGGGTAGAAGCCGAGAAGAAAGACAATGCGCCAGAAAGCAAATCTAGCACTTCTAATCAAGAGCTAAAGGAAGCACGTGATCTGGAAGATATTGAAAGAGATTCCGATATTGACATGTCCGATGACCCGGATATGGATGACATTGACATTGAAGATACTGAGTCACGTGACGAAGTGGTAAATGACAAAGATTCCGCTATGAACTCACATGGCATTCTTGGACAAACATCAGCCTACACGCAAGGTGTTGTTGGCCAGCTGCCCTGCTACTCCCAGGGCATTGCCTGCCAACCGCCGAACTATTCGTTAAGTGGACTTGTTTGTTTTGCGGGCGGCGAGAAAACCGTTTTGCAGCCAGCCATTTCATGATGTTTCTGTTGATTTGCAATTTACATCATTTCCTTATACTAGTATCCTAAATAAAAAAAGATGAATGAAATGACAGCTTCTCCAACAGTATATATATATATATATATATATATATATATATATATATATATATATATATATGATTGGTGATGACATTTAAGTTCTTTTTCATTAAATTATCATTTACGTTTAGTTCACAATATGGAGGGAAAGAATGTCATTCTGTGCATTAAACTACATGTTTAAAGACTGACAAATATGCTAATCTATATTACATATACACATTTTGATGGACGTGTATGGATATTTTGTGTTGTTTTCTATAAATACAATTATACATGACATTTTATAAATTAATCGAATTTTTGCTTTCTGAAATTAAGTGAGACTTTATCCCATATGAATAAAAAAGAATCACTCAACATCAGCAAATTTACTTATTTGTATGAACTCCACTTGTTACCACCTGAAGGCCCTCTGAACTCCACTTGATTCCACGTAAGGCTATTTGTCTGAACTCTACTTGATACCATCGGAAGGCTGTTTGACTAGTCTCCACTTGGTTTCCACCTGAAGGCTATTTGACTGAGCTGTACTTAATAAACCTAAAGGCTATTTGCATGAACTCCACTTGATACCCTTTGAAGGCTGTTTGACTCAACTGTACTTGATACACCTACAGGTTATTTGCATGAACTCCACTTGATACCCTTTGAAGGCTGTTTGACTCAACTGTACTTGATACACCTACAGGCTATTTGCATGAACTCCACTTGATACCCTTTGAAGGCTATTTGACTCAACTGTACTTGATACACCTACAGGCTATTTGCATGAACTCCACTTGATACCCTTTGAAGGCTATTTGACTCAACTGTACTTGATACACCTACAGGCTATTTGCATGAACTCCACTTGCTACCCTTTGAAGGCTATTTGACTCAACTGTACTTGATACACCTTCAGGCTATTTGCATGAACTCCACTTGATACCCTTTGAAGGAGGCTATTTGACTAAACTGTACTTGATACACCTACAGGCTATTTGCATGAACTCCACTTGATACCATCTGAAATATACTGGTCTTAACTCAATTTGGACTCAATTACACCAATAAATAGGTCCATATAACGACTTGTTTATTCTTATGGTCGTTACTGGGGACATGCATGGGTGAAAATGGCCCCCTTTCCAGATAAATGTCCAAGCTTTTCTACAAAATGTGTTTCGGGCGATTTCACGAATGTATTTATTTTATGTCACACCCACAACAGACCTGCTTAAAAAAACCCCACAATTTTCTATTATTTTGTTGTGATTTAGAGTCAGAATGAAAGGTTTACATGCAAGACCATTCGATCCCCTGGCTACGCCAAGCAAAGAGACAATTTAATTTTAGTACCCTTATCCTTGATTTTACCAGAACGTGTTTGCTCTACCAAGTGCTTCGTTAAGTAATGGAAACCATTAACTCGCAAGATCCATTCAGGTCACGCACTAGAACTAGTTGTTAAATCACAAAGAATGGTGGAAACTATTTAATTTCTGAACATGACATCGAAAGCATGAAAACAACGTAGCAAATTATCTCTTACGAGGAAACTGTCTAAGGAGAATGTGAGTGTCCCACAGAAAAGGAATTAATATTGTTCCTGGGAAAACCTCATTTCGTTACTATTAATACTCTGCTGAGATAGTCAAAGTAACCAATCCCAATTAAGACGATGAAGATGAGACTAATTGTTAGTATTGCAGTTATAATGATTAATATTTCATGACAATGACGACCGCTATTCTAGTTATATGTATTTTTTATTATTAGTATTTTTCAATATTTCTGCCACATTGCATGCATTACTAGTATTGTAATTCTTTGTTGTAGTAGTATTAGTAGTATATTTCATCATTTCCTTTTTATTGTCCTTATTATCATGATGAAGATTGTTGCTCTAGTTATATAATATAATATAATATAATATAATATAATATAATATAATATAATATAATATAATATAATATAATATAATATAGTATAGTATAGTATAGTATAGTATAGTATAGTATAGTATAGTATAGTATAGTATAGTATAGTATAGTATAGTATAGTATAGCATAGCATAGCATAGCATAGCATAGCATAGCATAGCATAGCATTATGTTATGTTATGTTATGTTATATTATGTTATATTATATTATATTATATTATATTATATTATATTATATTATATTATATTATATTTTATTATATTATATTATATTATATTATATTATATTATATTATATTATATTATATTATATTATATTATATTATATTATATTATATTATATTATATTATATTATATTTATTCTCTGCTCAGAAGGTTCTTCTTATGGTGTGTATTCATTCTTCTTCTTTTTATTATTATTATTATTATTAGTAGTAGTAGTAGTAGTAGTAGTAGTAGTAGTAGTAGTAGTATTGGTAGTAGTAGTAGTACTCCTTATTTTTATTTCCATTTTCATCATTTTTATCTTCTTCTCTGTTATTTCTTTATCTTCTTCAACTTAGCGTGTTAAACCTTCTGAACTGTATGCAAATATCTGTATTTGTAACTATGCATAGTACTTATTGAGTAACAATCATAGTCATTATAATATAAACGACAAAGTGGAAAATTAAATCATAAACGTAAAGAAGTAATACAGATGACACAAGTGTACATTTTCTTCTCAGCATTCCGAAACATATAACAGATGTGAAACATGTACACTACATTTTCAATATGGCAAGACATAACAGATGATAAGCACATATACATCATTTTAACATTGCAAGACATATAACAGATGATATGCATGCACACTTCATTTTTAACACGGCAAGACATATAACAAATTATAAGTATGTACACTACATGTTAACATACATATAACAGATTATACGCATGTACACTACATTTTAAGATGGGTAGACATATAACAGATGATAAGCATGTATGCTACATTTTATCATGGCAAGACATATAACAGATGATAAGCATGTACACTACATTTTGACATGGGTAGACATATAACAGATGATAAGCATGAATACTACATTTTAACATGGCAAGACATATAACAGATGATAAGCATGTACATTACATTTTAACATGGGTAGACATATAACAGATGATAAGCATGTATACTACATTTTAACATGGCAAGACATATAACAGACGATAAGCATGTACATTACATTTTAACATGGGTAGACATATAACAGATGATAAGCATGTACATTACATTTAACATGGGTAGACATATAACAGATGATAAGCATGTACATTACATTTTAACATGACAAGACATATAACAGACGATAAGCATGTACATTACATTTTAACATGGGTAGACACATAACAGATGATAAGCATGTACATTACATTTTAACATGGGTAGACATATAACAGATGATAAGCATGTACATTACATTTTAACATGGGTAGACACATAACAGATGATAAGCATGTACATTACATTTTAACATGGGTAGACATATAACAAATGAAAAGCATGTATACTACATTTTAACATGGCAAGACATATAACAGATGATAAGCATGTACATTACATTTTAACATGGGTAGACACATAACAGATGATAAGCATGTATACTACATTTTAACATGGCAAGATATATAACAGATGATAAGCATGTACATTACATTTTAACATGGCAAAGCATATAACAGATGATAAGCATGTTCACTACATTTTGACATGGGTAGACATATAACAGATGATAAGCATGTATACTACATTTTAACATTGGTAGACATATAACGGATGATAAGCATGTACATTACATTTGAACATGGCAAGACATATAACAGACGATAAGCATGTATACTACATTTTAACATAGCATGACATATAACAGATGATAAGCACGTAACAATTAATAGGTGGTTTTTAAATTTTGATCTGCCCGAGGAACCCTTTTAGGGTATCCGTGCAGATGATTTTTTTAAAAACAAAATCGTTTTAATTTTGTGTTGATTACATTTCGTTTCTCATAAGAAAGCAGTCTACATTGTAATCTAGAAACACTTGTTTTTTACGAGTTAATATTTCATATTTGGAAGTTTCAAGAATATGTGCTTAAAAATTCATGACCTAAACCTTTTTAATTGTCATTAATTATAATAATATGGAACAATTTGTCTGTCAATTTACTTCAGTGCGATCAAAATACATTCTTATTATCTTTTGGGTACGCAACATCCATAATAGAAAACTAAATGTATATGATTTTGCGTTGTTTTTCCAAGACAAGTAATATATAACTGTGCAATCACATGAGTATATATATTCGATTTAATGTTTACATATTGCGTACCAAATTAACTGCGGTCAATATAAATACGTGTTGCTAATTAAAATATATTTACAAAAATTAGTTACTCGCTGAAATTATCATCTCAGTGCTGACGGGAATTCGCCAAAAAAGACATTTTGTCATATCCGGTTGGTAACAGGGCAAAGACATTGTTGCACTTTAAAAGTGCTTCCGGCAGTCAATTTGCTCCGCTATTAATTCAACATTTGTGCTGAATTGATTCTGAAGCTCACTAAGGTCAGTCAGTACAGACTTCGATTCAACCGACCCGCTCCGGTGTCCTCTAGTGTTTAGAGCGTCCGCCGCGGAAGCGTCAGGTCGTGGGTTCAATCCCCGGCCGAGTCATATCAAAGACTTACAAAAATGTTAGTTACAGCTGCCTCGCTTGGTGCTCAACCTTAAGCGGTTAGTGTTATGACTGGTCGGCCTGGTGTCAGGATAGTGTGACTGGGTGGGACAGCATGCTACATGTATGCCTCACTACAGGCATCGAAACGATATGACTGAAAAATTGTTAAAGCTACGTTAAAATTCCTAATCAAACAACAACAAAAAATCGATTCAACCGCCATCGTTCTGTGTATCTAGCAGGTAATGCGAACTAGGGATATACATAAGTATATGTGTTCATAGAGACCTTTCAGTAACATTCATTTTGTGAATGCGATAAAGATGCTGAAATTTGATTGGCTGTCCACTAAATGGAACAGACAACATAGCAGATTGGCTCTATTCAGTAGTACTATAGTAAGTCGAAAGCTTTCTTATCGACTCAAAATCGCAAGGGCGTAAACGAAACGCAGCTCTTATTTACGTATGTGTGCCCTGTTTGTGATTTTCTAGCAATATATATGTGAAATCGCCCCAAAACAATGTGTTGGCCATGTTTATCCTTCCTTCTCAATGACAACTATATGAATGAATGTTTGTTCCCAGTAGTGACCATCATAGAACATATGTCGTATTGGGGTGGGGGGGGTTGTCTATGTGTCCAACATACATAATTGCATACCTACCTCAACGCAATTTAAGTGGACTCACCTTCGTTGCCACCTAAAAATAATTTGAGTAAACTCCACTTCGATTCCCCCATGAAACAGTTTGACTCTACATTGCAGACACCTGATACGAATTTGACTTTATACTTGCATTGCACCGACGCCATTTGACTGAATGTACATGAAATACCATATGCAAGCAGTTAAAATGAACTCTACATAATATCATCAGAATCAATTAGACCGACCTCATTTTGGAGCCCACCTGAAAGCAATTTGACTGAATCCTACTTACAATACACTTTTAAAGAAACTTTGAACTTTACGTGCGTACCACCTGAAAACAATCTGAGAAAACTCTGTTTGGATACCATCTGAAAGCGGTTGAACTGAACTCTGCTTGGATACAACTTGACTGCTTGGATAACAACCGACAGCAGTGTACAGAACTCTTTTTATCGTTTATTAACAAGAAAACAAACTATCTGCCATCTTCTTAACTTCTAACAAAAATCGGTAATCATTCAGAGCTTTTTATCAGTGACTTAAACCTTACAGTAAATGGATATATCCTGACGTATCAGTAAAAAATGCTGCATTCGACTTATAATGAGCATTCAGCCTTCATAATGTGGACAATTTGTATTCCGCACAGAATCAGAAAGGATTGTATGTATGTATGTATGTATGTATGTATGTATGTATGTATGTATGTATGTATGTATGTATGTATGTATGTATGTATGTATGTATGTATGTATGTATGTATGTATGCACATGGATGGATGGATGGATGGATGGATGGATGGATGGATGGATGGATGGATGTATGTATGTATGTATGTATGTATGTATGTATGTATGTATGTATGTATGTATGTATGTATGCACATGGATGGATGGATGGATGGATGGATGGATGGATGTATGTATGTATGTATGTATGTATGTATGTATGTATGTATGTATGTATGTATGTATGTATGTATGTATGTATGTATGTATGTATGTATAGGATTTAGAGGTAGATCAGTGCAATCCTGACTGTACAGTGGCGATCAATAAGCTAGATATCACACACGTCAAAGGCAAATACATTAGATGTGACTTTATTTATCTAGCTATAATCCTCAAACATTAGGTGTGACGGTTTATCTTTACAGAATACGCATTCACTAGGTGTGATTGTTTTTCTTGTCATAATTCACACATACTAGGTGTGAATATTTATTCAGCCAGAATCCACATACACTAGCTGTAACTGGTTCTCTTGACAGAATACGCATTCACTAGGTGTGATTGTTTTTCTTGTCATAATTCACACACACTAGGTGTGAATATTTATTCAGCCAGAATCCACATAAACTAGCTGTGACTGTTTCTCTTGCCAGAACCCGTATACACGTACTGTGACTTTGTTTCTCTAGAGATAATCCTTATCCAAAACCAATAAATTAATTTAACTCTGATTTTGTTTGGTGTTCCTATTCTTTGAGTAAATGATATTCATCTAACAGAATGAATAAAAATAATCCACTATTTTTTATGATTCTATGTATATAAATGCATTTCTTTTTTGTCTTAAATCTTCCGAAAATGGAGGAATAAAAGAATATCATCATCATCGTCATCTCTCTCTCTCTCTCTCTCTCTCTCTCTCTCTCTCTCTCTCTCTCTCTCTCTCTCTCTCTCTCTCTCTCTCTCTCTCTCTCTCTCTCTCTCTCTCTCTCTGTCTCTCTCGCACACACCCCCATGCAGACAGACAGACAGACATAAACACACTACAACGCAGGCCTAGATCCAATTTCATATCCAATTTTATAATATAACAAACGAGGGTCTTTTTGTCTTATTTGTCTATTTATATGACTGTTTTCTTCCGATCTATCTTTCATATACTTCTGCGATTCTCTAAAACATACGACACGGATAACATGGAGGACGGAGCAAATATGAAGGCAACAATTTCAAGGACATTTATCTTAACCAAAAAAACAACTACGTAAAAGTAACATACGTAAACAAACTAAACGTGAGATTATTCAGCATGGTGATTTCTGTGGTTAAAGAAGGTAGAAAACAACTTTATTATGTGAGTATATTAGAAGTATAAATAACAGCTAATCTGAATAGAAACCAAATCTCTCTTGACTTTGACAAGAGCAAAACTTTGTCGGTCTGCTAATGAGGGCAGATAATTACCAGTCGGGGGGAAACAAATACCAATAAAGTGTGTGTGTGTGTGTGTGTGTGTGTGTGTGTGTGTGTGTGTGTGTGTGTGTGTGTGAGAGAGAGAGAGAGAGAGAGAGAGAGAGAGAGAGAGAGAGAGAGAGAGAGAGAGCGTGTCTGTGATTTGGATTTTTAACGTAGCTTAAAGAGTTTCTCAGTCATATTGCTACGATATCTGCACTGTGTGGCAGTATATAGTGGTGTGTAGCATTTAGGCATAGTGCCGCAGACATGTAGCATGATTTCCCACCAAGTCACAATATCCTGACACCAGGCCGAACAATAACCTCGTAAGGCTGAGCGCCAAACGACGCAGCTGTTCGTACCAATTTGTATAAGTCTTTGGCATGATTTGGCCGAGGATCGAACATACGACCTCTTGCATTTGAGTCGGACGCTCAATCCACGAGTCCACCTAAGCGGTGAATTACAATGAAGGCAGAGTCCTACAAACGAGGCAAGATAATTATCCATAAATGCAGATAATTACCAAGAGAAAATCATATTAATTTATTTTAATATATAAGAATTATTAAAATGTTTTTAAAATAATATTGGTTGAAACGTCTGAAGTGTGAAGAACCGTTATCAGCACTTTGTCGTTGCTGATGGTTTTGTTTATGACCATGATGTTGTTTCTGTTTGAACGAAGGAAACAAAAAGACAATATAAATGTGAAATTTAATTCAAATATTGATATGGATGACACATTTCTTGACTTGAAGGAATTTGTTTACTGCAAACAAATTCTTCTAGAAATTATAATGAATTAAAAGATATTACAATCACGAACGGCTAAAGTGCAGAACGTCAAATTGGCAGAACGGTTAAACTGATGAGCATGTTGAACGTCAAAATTGGTAGTAAAACGGTTAAAGTGGAGGACAAGCCGAATGTAAAATAGTACAACGGTTAAAGTGGAGGACAAGCCGAATGTCAAATTCGAAAAACGGGTAAACGTTCCTACCATGCTTAAGCTTTGGCAAGAACATACAAAAATCAAATTTTAGAGTCTAAAGAAAATTACGTACATAAGGAAGTATCAGATAGGGAGCACAGAAACATCTCTGGTAGAAGATATACACTCTTTGCAGAATAATGTTGAACCTGTGAACAAGTCAACCGGCAAACAATAAATCATTCCCTTAAAGATGAATGTCCAAAATATGCAAACGTGAACTGGTATAATGTAAGACAAGACAATCCTTTATAAAATAAAGTTTGAACTGTGAAACACACAAATGTCATCTGGTATAACATAAAGACAAACCCATAAAAAAGGACGATTGAATTGCCGGACAGGCAATCGGCCAATCTTTAGGAATCATGGCACTCCCTTAGTAAACATACGGAAACCCCATCAAATTCAAAATTCAATAACTTACGAATTTCTGGGTGCTAATGATCATGCCTATATTTCTTCCAGTTTCTGTGTGGAGAACAATATATGAGCGGCATTTATTTTGTCTATATGTGCATGAAATACGTGTTATTGATTCTACATCAAACGAATCAGGTACTATTTTCATTATTGAGTACTCCTATGTCAAGCCTGTACAAATACTAAAATTGCATCAATAGAATATTGTCTACATTTGTTTCAAATTACAGATAGGATGCGCTCTCAAAAGATATTTTTACTAAAATTTTAATTTTCATTATTAACCAATTATGGACCACCAAACACGTATATAGTAAATGATTTATTCACCCATTTCTAGACTGGTTCACGGTTCTTCCATATAATTATTACCCTGAGTCCTTCCGAATATCAGCTGGAACAACCCATACTGATTACTTTAGCAAATAAAAAGATATTCACTCAATATGTGCACACTTTGAAATAGTATTCAAAATTAAACTTTAGGACACTACCGTAGTGTGAATATTGCGTGCTTCGAAACTAATATCTAAGTCACACATTTATAAATTACAAAACTTTTATGTCAACAGTTGCAGTTAGTTGTGTAAGGTATGAGTCACCTCAAATGCTGAACCGGAGTGAGAATTGGAGAAATTAAAGTTTTATATCTCTTATTAGCCGAATTCTAAAGAACAATAATAACTAGAACGACATGTTTTGCTGCCCGCTTGTTTGGAATACTCACTACCAGATAATCGTGGTTTTCCGTGTGGTTAAATAACAATGCTTTTATCTTCGATGAATCATTGGGTTATTGAATAAATCATGAAAATATAACAGAATGTTTTTCCTCCTTCAAAATGTTTGAATGTTAATATATATATATATATATATATATATATATTAATTTTACTGCGTTCACTGCTCCGGTGGCCCAGTGGTTAGAGCGCCAGTCTCGGATGCAGGAGGTTGCGGGTTCGAATCCCGTCTTAGTCATACCATACCAAAGACATACAAATGATACTAATATCTGCTTCGCTATTGCACAGGATTAAGATGTACGTGTTTAGACTGGTAGACCTGGTGTCAGAATAATTTGACTGGGTGAATCATCATAATACATGTCTGCGGCATGATGCGCCAGTACTACATCACTTTAAAGTTGTCACACTGCAGACATCTTAGCGATATGACTGAATTGTTTTATTAAAGCTACGTTAAAGATCCAAATCACACACATACACATTACGTTTCTCGTTTTTCTTCTCTCCATGATGGGTTTAGTAGTAGTAGTAGTAGGAGCAGTGGCAGCAGCAGCAGTTGTAATGGTGGTTATATTTGTTGTTATTATTGTATTGATCATTAAGGCGTTAGGTTAATACGGGCCACTACAGTTAAAAAGTTGAACCACTTCGTGATCACGTACCGTAATAGTTAGCCCTATAGTTAACATATGGGCTATCAGGAGTCGCGTACGTGTCCAGCATTCTGTGGAAGATAACGCACAGTCTCCATTGAGATGTAGTTTTTATCCCCATGAACGTCTATCAAACCAACTACTCGAGATTTGAATAGACATTTCCAACATCGTGTAGAGATGGCCGCGTAGAAACAAAAATCTTTAATAAATCTATCACCGTCGCGATATAAATGAAAGAAATATTCCTCGATAAACAAACATTATGGAATCAATCACATCCTAATGTGTTTGAAAGTTATTTAAAATGTGTTTATTTTTAAAAGGATATCTGAAGACCGATATAGCTTGTGTATGTTATCGATAAATGAAGTATAACTGGCTAGGGATTTTTAATTATAGCTGCCGTTATTGCTTAGTGACCACACGGGTTTATCTTGAGCAGACCAGGTATCTGCCAAAGGTTGAATAGGAAAAAATTAATTATGATTATATTTGAATTTTTACTGTTTGGTTTGCAATTTGAATCTCTTCAAGTACCGGAAAGGTTTCATCAAGTTATCTGACGCGAGTTTGCCTTATCTTCAATGACGCAACACGCCAGGATATGGTTAAAAGTTAGCAATTAAACATTAATTAATCAAATAACTCTGTAAAAGTTAGAAAGACATTTGCATAATGCGGGGCAGAATTTGCCAGCAACTATATTGCGGCTAATGACCATGCCTATCCTTTTAATTTCAAAAATTTAACGAATATCAATTTATCCATATTTAATTAAGAATCCGTGCTTTACCCGCAATTTAGATTTTGCTATGACGTCATAGGATGTCAACAATAGTACAAGATTTGACTGGTTCAAGGCAGTGTGCTTTGCAGACTATAAATCTTGCGGTAAGATAACTTAATTTGTTGCTCATATCAAATATATTGTGTCTGCAGTGCAACCAGTGATATATTTGTGGAGATTAATGTACCTAAATTGCTTTAATGTCTTTTTAACTTTAAATTGAAATAAAGCACAATAATGACAAAGGTGTAATTTTTTACCTCTTTCATAAAAGCTGAAGAGCATTGTAGTTTAAGCAGTACAACTGGTGTTAAGTTAAAAAAAATTGACTAGTGAATTAAAATGATAGGTGTAACTCGACTGGTACCAGAAATATCATATTCACCACATAATAAAGTCATCTAAATCAAATACAGCAGCGAGTGCTTCCTGAAAATGCCCACCACTAACAAGACGCTAAATTGTAATCAAATTTGTTGAATTGTGGATTTAAAACTATTCATTGAATAAGAAAAGTAAAATAGTCTTAACTGAAATAAATATAAAACTCAGGAAACTCTACATCACTATGAATATAAATGAAATTAAACGATATAAATAATGAGATATGTAATAGAATGATGTATACGGAGTGTATCCAATAGGATGATGTATACGGAGTGTATCCAATAGGATGATGTATACGAAGTGTATCCAATAGGATGTTGTATACGAAGTGTATCCAATAGGATGTATACGGAGTGTATCCAATAGGATGATGTATACGGAGTGTATACAATAGGATCATGTATACGAAGTGTATCCAATAGGATGATGTATACGGAGTGCATCCAATAGGATGATGTATACGAAGTGTATCCAATAGGATGATGTATACGAAGTGTATCCAATAGGATGATGTATACGAAAAGTATCCAAATAGGATGATGTATACAAAGTGTATCCAATAGGATGATGTATACGAAGTGTATCGAATAGGATGATGTATACGGAGGGTATCCAATAGGATGATTTGTTTGTTTGTTTTGTTTGTTTTTTATGGTTTAACGCCATTTTTTTTCAGCACAATATAGGCTATACATGGCGGCCAGTATTAATGGTGGAGGAAGAAACCGGACAAACCCCGGAAAGAACCACCGACCCACGAGAAGCTACTGGCAAGCTTTCTCACATAACTACATTTGCCGAATCTAAGACTCGAACACACGCAGACAGAGGTGAGATGGCAGTGGTCCGTAACGGACAGCGCTTTAGACCACTCGGCCACTCGGGGCCCCCCAATAGGATGATGTATACGGAGTGTATCCAATAGGATGATGTATACGGAGTGTATCCAATAGGATGATGTATACGGAGTGTATCCAATAGGATGATGTATACGGAGTGTATCCACTAGGATGATGTATACGGAGAGTATCCAATAGGATGATGTATACGAAGTGTATCCAGTAGGATGATGTATACGAAGAGTATCCAATAGGATGATGTATACGGAGAGTATCCAATAGGATGATGTATACGGAGTGTATCCAATAGCATGATGTATACGGAGTGTATCCAACAGGATGATATATACGAAGTGTATCCAATAGGATGATGTATACGAAGAGTATCCAATAGGATGATGTATACGGAGAGTATCCAATAGGATGATGTATACGAAGAGTATCCAATAGGATGATGTATACGGAGTGTATGGAATAGGATGATGTATACGAAGAGTATCCAATAGGATGATGTATACGAAGTGTATCCAATAGGATGATGTATACGAAGAGTATCCAATAGGATGATGTATACGAAGAGTATCCAATAGGATGATGTATACGAAGAGTATCCAGTAGGATGATGTATACGGAGAGTATGCAGTAGGATGATGTATACGAAGAGTATCCAATAGGATGATGTTTATGGAGATTATGTAATATGATGATGTTTATGGAGAGTGTATAATAGGATGATGTATACGAAGAGTATCCAATAGGATGATGAATACGAAGAGTATCCAGTAGGATGATGTATACGGAGAGTATGCAGTAGGATGATGTATACGAAGAGTATCCAATAGGATGATGTTTATGGAGATTATGTAATATGATGATGTTTATGGAGAGTGTATAATAGGATGATGTATAAAGATAGTGTGTAGCAGGATAATGTAAACAGAAAATAGGATGATGTGAATGTAGAGTGTGTACCGGTAATAGGATTATGTATACGGAGTGTGTAAAAGGATGATGCATATAGATTAGATGTATTAGGATGATGTATATGGAGATTGTGTAATAGGATGATGTATACGGAGAGTGTGTAATATGATGATGTATAAAGAGAGTGTTTAATAGGATGGTGTATACGAAGAGTATGCAATTGGATGATGTATACGGAGTGTGTAATAGGATGATGTATATAGAGAGTGTGTAATAGGATGGTGTATACGGAGAGTGTATAATATGATGATGTATACGGAGTGTGTAAAATGATGATATATATAGAGATTATGTATTAGGATGATTTGTATGGAGAGTGTGTAATATGATGGAATAAAGAGAGTGTGTAATAGGGTGGTATATACGGAGAGTGTATAATATGATGATGTATACGGAGTGTGTAAAATGATGATGTGTATAGAGATTATGTATTAGGATGATTTGTATGGAGAGTGTGCAATATGATTGTGTATAAAGAGAGTGAGTAATAGGATGATGTGTACGGAGAATGTGTAATAGGATGATGTATACGGAGAGTATGCAATAGGATGGTGGATAAAGAGAGTGTGTAATAGGATGGTGTATACGGAGATTGTATAATATGATGATGTATACGGAGTGTGTAAAATGATGATTATATATATATGTATATATATATATATATATATATATATATATATATATATATATATAGAGAGAGAGAGAGAGAGAGAGAGAGAGAGAGAGAGAGAGAGAGAGAGAGAGAGAGAGATGTATTAGTATGATTTGTATGGAGAGTGTGTAATATGATGGTGTATAAAGAGAGTGTGTAATATGATGATGTGTACGGAGAATATGCCATATCAAAGAGGGTTCAACCTACAAATCGTTGCCGGTTCATCAGAAGATCAGACTAAACAAGTTTACTGGGTTATAAAGAAACCAGTATGCATAAGTTAAATAAGTTACAGTAACTCCTGTCTGCAGTAGGTACTCTCGTTACATTCAAAAGATTCCGTCTGGCGATTATGTCTGCGTTACACTTATGTCTACAGAAAGTAGCTGAATTATAAAGAGGTCACTTTGTAGAAGGTGACCGTATTATAGGTGAGCCACTCTACAGAACGTGTGCGGCTAACATAGGGTACGGTCTGCAGAATATGGTGGGATTACAGAGATACTACTTTACAGTCGGTTACAGATGAGTCAGTCTGCATAACTGGCCGCTTTTAGAGGGGCCAGTCTACACAAGATGGCCTGGTTAAAGAAGATCTAGTCTTTATAAGCTGGTCCTGTTGCAGAGGGACCAGTTTGTCTCAATTTTCACTTCATCTTTTAATCCAATTAAACTATATGCCGAATTAAATTAACAATGGTAGTGTCGCCTCATTCTAAGTGCTCATCTCATTTCAATAGACACTTTGCTTATAGGAATATAGAGAAAGGAAATATATGGTGAAAATAAATTCTGTCAAAACAAATAATCGTACAGTTACAAAACCTGCAACTCTTTCCAATTTCATAACAACAGTCCACTAGAACGTAAATCCCCATCGTGTAATCGACGCACAAATCACTGTTTGTTTGGCAAAGGAGGCCACATAAGCCAAATTGATCATTTCTGAATTATTACACAAGAGGCGAGAAGTAGCTATCTCCACCAGTAGTAATAAATTAGCACCACAAACGAGATCACGAGAGATGATCAAACAAATTTGGATATTAAATGGTCCACTTGCACCTGTACAACCAAGAGGAAACACTATAGACCAGGGAAAATTTACCAACTCCAATATTTACACGTTATTCAAATGTTTCAAAGAAAATTTATTTACCACTCGTTTAATATGGGGCTAAACACCTGTGTTAGTATATTGTGACAATTTTAGGCGATAAGGCACGTTTACAAGAGCCGTACCTGTGCAGGTTTAAGACGTAATGATTTTATTACACCTAAAAGGTAATATCGCTAACTGAGGTACTCAGGGTTAAACCCTAATCTAAAATGTATTATTAATTCCCGCTGAATTCCATTGAAAATAATTTCATTAAAATGGAGATTGATCATGTTCATACACTAGTAACATGGAATTTGAAATAAGTTTCAATTGACAGGTGTGTCGTATCTTATTTACATTTATTTATTTGTTGTTCACAAATTCAAACGCTTCAAATCTTTAATAATACATTTAAAATTATGCAGCGTTTTGAGATTATATAGATCGGTTTTTTATCTTTATTTCCATAGCTCAGTCTGCTTATTCGTCCATCTATATATTTCTCTCTCTATTTCTCTCTCTATTTCTCTCTCTGTCTGTATATCTATCTATCTATCTATCTATCTATCTATCTATCTATCTATCTATCTATCTATCTATCTATCTATCTATTTATCTATCTATCTATCTATCTATCTATCTATCTATCTATCCAAACCATCATGATTTTATATATGTATGCACATGCGTAAGTACGTACAAAAGTGGGGTGGTAGGTAGGAAGGTAAGAAGGTAAGTAGGAAGGTAGGTAGGTAGGTAGGTATCTTGGTAGTTAATTGGTAGGTAGGTAGGTAGTTTGGTAGTATACAAGAAAAACATTAAGATTGGATCGGTAATAACTGTTTCTACCTGTCATGACGCATATACACTGACCCGCCTTCATATGTAGACACACAAAATCGTGTCGAACCGACTCGGGTTTATCTATACTGAATGTACTTGTTTCTATGCGGATGTCTTTAAAGTGAGAAATATCTTAAATACTGTTTGGTTAAAATGTAAGGTCTTCAACTGCTCTCCAGTTATTTTGGTCTTGTAACCTTTTGCGTAACAATGTACTACACAACTCATATTTTTATATCACTTCTAGCACTAATTGTACTATAATATTCTTACAAATACTTTTATATCACTTCTAGCACTAATTGTACTATAACATTCTTACAAATACTTTTATATCACTTCTAGCACTAATTGTACTATAACATTCTTACAAATACTTTTATATCACTTCTAGCACTAACTGTGGTATAACATTCTTACAAATAATCTTTTATCACTTTCAGAAATAACTGTTTTATAACATTCTTACAAAAATATTTTATCACTTTCAGAAATAACTGTGCTATAACAATCTTACAAATAATTTTAGATCATTGCCAATAATAACTATTCTATAACTTTCGTAAAAATATACATTTAATTATTTCAAACACTAAATATGCTCTATTATTCTTACAACAAAAATGTATTTTTTAAACTTCTTGCGAACGTGTAATATAAAAACACAAAACTGCACACGCTGGACACAAGGGTATCTCGAAACACTTCAGTAAATTATTTATTTCCTAAATTCTAGCATGACAAGTAACAAAGCATATATATAAAGAAAATGACAATAATGTTTTTATTCTTCCAAGTATAAGTATTTTGATATACACCGAATCATTGCTAACAAAAGAGGCGATGAGTAATATAGAAACAATACAGAAATATAAAAATTCATCTCTGTAAATTATGTTGACACTTGAATTAAGCAAGTGTATAATATAACAAGCTTGCTAATAACTATGATCATTATCGGGAAATGCGATTTAAAATATGACTTCGGCTGCATACTTAGCCTTTCGTTCTCATGAAATTAATCACAAGTTTTGACTCACAGTTGTCTTTCAGAATTACATGGTTTACAAGCACTGGTTGTTTTAAAGTTATCATTCATTTACAATAATGACGGTGCTTGTTTAACATCAATTTTGTCAATTCTGCAAAGCAAGCATTGCATATCAAACTGTCACAAGTTGTTTTAAAGGGGACATAACTCTCACGCCCCGATTCTTCCGCAATATTTCCTTAAGTAGCACACGCGGCGATGCACGCGGCGGTATTAAAGCTGTTATGGCAATACATTTAGGTAATCAATGGAATTTACCGCTAATAGAATAAATGGCATTCGATGAACGACTGTAAATAGCCCTTCAATCACAAGAAACTTCGGCTGAGCAGCGCGCGAACGACGATCATTTAAATTAACGGTCGTCTTTTGACCATAATTAATAACCTGTATTGATCGAGTTTCTCCTGCTGACTATCAGGCGGGCGATCAATCGGAAGAGAAATCGAGATTGTTGTCTCCTTTTTGCAGTCTAAATGGGCGAATTTAACAAATATTTGCTCGAAATGCTTCACTAATTAATTGAAGTCGTTTTACACTGTGCACTGTTACGATCTTCGAATTGTTCCATTTCATATAACAAAGCCCCTAGGCGCTTTTAATTCAATGATTAATAGACCTTCGAAATATTGAAGATTATTTCTAATGTTGCCAATTTGCTTTATGACATCTTCTAATGTAGATTTATTTGCCTGCCTTCTGCGAACTCTGTTACATCTTTGCATCTTCTTGGCTGGCCAGCCAGAATGTCGGCTTTATCAGTAAAGTAACTGAGATTTTAGTTTACATTTGTCATGTTATTAGACTTTTAGCGACTTTGATTGACAGGATTACTTCTGAGAAGACCTTCTTCAGATAGGCGACAAATAACATTAACTAAGACTGGGTTCGGACCTATTATACAAATGTGAGATGTTGAAGCTGCAATCGTAAAACCAGTCAAAAGTATCATATCAAAACTGGTTGTTGGTTCCTTTTGCAAATAAAACTTGATAATTCGGTCCTGATAAATAACCAGACTTTATTTTAACAAAGAATGAAACAAATTGCATGTAAAAATGTATAAAAGCAGCTAGAAATTAATTGACTGAGGTAAACACAGTATCTTTAGCTACAGATGTGCTGATGTGCGTTGAAGTAACCATAGACACAATCTTTACGTCTATACTAATGCCAATACAAAAGCATGAGCTATTTCGAAAGTATTGTTTTTTCTCTTATTTTTAATCTTAGGAAGATTTTTTAAATACATATTTCCACAAATGATAAGGCTATTAAAAGAGGGGGAATAAAATATGTTCGAAGCGTTTTATCTTTGAAATTATTGTTCGCTTTGACAAAATAAGAAAGATAATGTCAGAGGGTGACATGAAATTTCAATCTAAAAATGTTAATCACAAACGTTTTTCTCGATGTTAAAACGTTTACATTTGATCTTTATTTCATTTTAAACACAAAATATATCTTAACATAAATACACCGAATGTGTGTGTGTGTGTGTGTGTGTGAGAGAGAGAGAGAGAGAGAGAGAGAGAGAGAGAGAGAGAGAGAGAGAGAGAGAGAGAGAGTAATTAAAATAAATGACGTCGTTTTCTTTACAATCCGGGACTGGTTTCTATAAGCATATAATTTATGTTTCTTCATTTTTGTTGTTGATATTATTATTATTATTTATTTATTTATTATTATTATTATTCTTATTATTATTATTATTATTATTATTATTATTATTATTATTATTATTTTGTTGTTTTGTTCTTGTTGTAAATAAATTATTATTATTATTATTATTGTTATTATTATTATTATTATTATTATTATTATTATTATTATTATTATTATTATTATTATGTTTATTATTATTATGTTTATTATTATTATTATTATTAATAATAATTTTTAAAAAGTTTAATTTTCAATTATTGAGGCAAATCGTTTTCTATATATAAATAATATTTATATACATTCAAAATATCCGGAAGCTCTGCTAGGCTTGACAAAATAATTGATTAGTTGTTTTGTGTGCATGGCAACGGACATTATCAGTCTTGTACGAAATCAGCATTATTTGAATTCCTGAGCTTCGTGTGATCATTATTTTCTATGTTTGTTATCTAACTCAGATCCAATTTTAGGCCCATGTTATCTCTTTGAGAACAGTTGGTCCGAATTTCTCACATATGGATGACTTTACATGTCGTTAACAAAGCATTTGATTTGCAAGAGGAAATTACCTTCAAGACCCGCCTCTTAAAGTCTTACATTAATAAAGGTCTATAATTACCTATCTATACTGTTCTTTTTCACTATTTAGAACCCTGGTTGTGAAGAGGTTGATAAACTTAATCACACATAATCTCTCTATTAATTCACTTTTACAAACACCGGTCGCTACTTTGGGGGTATTAACTGAAAGGCATTGATATAATTTTGACGCACTTTAAAAGTTGTTAACGAAACTTATCACACGTGGATTAACAGAACCCTGAAATTTGCAGATAGGGCAGAACATAAATTTGAGTTAATCTTGTTTCCTACCGCGATTTATTTGATTCAAAATATCGCAACTATATTCAATGGTGTAGTCACGTTTACCTGTTGTCTATTACACAAGTAGATAAAGACACATATAGTCGCACCTGGATGGCACAATTTCTACCCCGAGTCACAAAAATATATCCTTCAACAAATGATTTAAATTTTCTTTTAGACTTCATGCTCTTTAACTCTAGATGTAGACAACAGCAAGGTTAGTTTAAATGACTATTCTCAACTTGCTTCCTTCATTCCTTCTCTCTCTCTCATCCTCCTTCTCCTACTAATGCTACTTCTACTATCCTACTAATACTGCTTTCACAACCACCGTTCCTTACCTTACACACACCCCTTTCCCCCGTGGTAGCAGTACATTGCAAGAATAACGATAATATTTACAACAACTATGACAACAACTTCTACTACTACTACTACTGATACTACTACTACTACTACTACTACTATGTTAGCTACTATATCAACAACTACTATTCCTGCTGTTCCTGCTGCATATACTCCATCTACTGCTGCTCACACTTCATCGACTGCTACTGTTCAAGCTCCTACAACTACTGTTGCTCATACGCCTACGACTACTGATGCGCATGCTCATATGGCTACCACTGTTCCGACCACGACGACTAGCACTGCTCATCTTCTTACGACTACCATTTCTCCTCCTACGACTACCACTGCAGCTGCTGCTCCTCCTCCTCATACGGCAACTGCTGCTCAGGCTCCTACGACTAGCACAGCTTCTCTTACCACGACTACAATTTCTCCTGTTCTAACGACTACCACTGCTTTTCCTTCTACTTACAATTACTGTTATACTCCTACGACTATCACTGCACCTCCTTTTACGACTATTACATAAACATTTGGTTCAATCTATCAGCATAACCTCAAAAGTAACATACACACACACACACACACACACACACACACACACACACACACACACACACACAATACATACATACATACATACATACATACATACATACATACATACATACATACATACATACATACATACATACATATATATATATATATATATATATATATATATATATATATATATATATATATATATATATATATATATATATATATATATATATATATATATATATATATATATATATATATATATATATATATATATATATATTATTCGGCTAACACTATTTTTTCCGTATGTTTGAAAAGTCCCGGGAAGTTTAACTGTATTTATAGAAAATTGGACATGCGCTGTCAGGCAGCACTGAATATAAATTATGTTAGTATTGTCCTAAAATTTATCAAAACGTGTTGTAACACATCAGTCTCAATAATTAAAATTAAGAAAGTGAATTTATTAACCTTAAAATTATTCTTTCGGCTATTCAATTTTTTCGCAAAATAATATCGGAAAGGTTATGTTCTTGACCTGTACTACGATGAGTGTGCTATTTATATTCTTGATTTTAGTTACGAAAGCACGTAATCCTAGAGAGCAGCTGAGCACCCAAAGGCGGCTGGGAACGCAAAGCCGGTAAATTGATACTTGTACGACAACATGTGAATTGTTCTGGATCATTGTTTCGCGATGTTCTCTTCAAGATACTGCAAGTACCCCTCACCGTTTATCAACAGCCAGAACAATTTAACCAGAAGATATTATTATTCGTTTTTCACATTTTATAATTGCACTATAACGAGGTGAATAAATCGGAGAGACTAATAAGTGCAAGATTAGCATATGATATAGTGGGTCTGAAGAACCTTGTCCTGTCAGATTGAGTCGTAACTACCCACTTCACGTAACCATAAATCCACCAACAAATTACATAACCACGACTACTTTATTGTTCAAGGTGAGTGCTTGGTGTTTAATTGTAACACCTGTTGAATTTAGCGGCCCTATTTTGTTATTGCACTACCATTCAGAAATAAAATACGGTCGTAAATTCACACGATACTTTTAAACGTAAGTTCCCTAGATAATACAAAAAATAGTAGCCCCATGGTGCTTGCTGTTGGCCCTGTGATGTCTGATATTCATTATTCCCTAACTCTAGAGTAAAACTTGGAAATATGTGGAACCAACCGAGCCCAATGTATCTGTTCGTCTGTTATCAGATCTGCAATGGCGCAACAACAAAATAAAAGAAAAAGAACAGAAAGAAAAAAAGAAAACGTCTAAAATAAACGATCATGTGAAATTCACAAAATTTGGTATTTACGTTTAATATTTATAAATTGCATTTAAAGCAACAGTTTCCAAAGTTTCATCAAACACTTGCAAGTTAGTGCAATTATATATATATATATATATATATATATATATATATATATATATATATATATATATATATATATATATATATATATATATATATATGTGTGTGTGTATGTATGTATGTATGTATGTATGTATGTATGTATGTATGTATGTATGTATGTATGTATGTATGTATGTATGTATGTATCACTTCATTTCTGAGAAGAAAATACTGCGCACCTGTTGGATCTCTCTGATCAATGAAACTATATGAAGGGGTATTCAAAACTCCGACATAAACCCAGATCATAATATTTTAATTTTTTTCTCATTACTTCAGGACAAAGACATTGTCCTCTTTCCTTCCAACCGATAATAGATCATTCACTGTTGTCATAACATAAGTAATAGTTATTTTCCACAACTCTGATATTATTCTACAGTTGTCCCTAACGACGGAAAGCACGTCTAATTCCATAGCAGTTTTACTTTCGCACCAAATATTCACAATTATTACTTCAAGCTCGCTTAGAAAAATGCGAAAACGAAATTCCAGTTTCTCAGACAAAATTTCCAAAACTTAAGTGTCACACTACGGGTTAAATTCAAGGTATATCGACTATGTTGACATGGATGGAAGACATATCTCCGGGTAATATGGGATTTATTTTCCGATCAGATGGATTAAATTTCAATTAGGGATGTTAAATAAACATATATTGTCCTTGTTTTGTAGAGATAAATTCATCATTGTGTAAATATGGTATTAAATATAATATGTTAATTCCTTCCAAATTGATCATAACCAAAGCCTTGGATTTATGAAGGATATATTAGTTTTAGAAAGATCTTAATAAAATAAGATGTGCGCATGTGCGCTGGGATATTTGTGCGAGGGCCAAGGTTCGGATTGTCCGTAAACACTTTCCATAATGCAATGTTTATAAAATATGATTTGAAGTTTGCAATTCTTGTTGCCTTTTTTTTTATATAAAAGTTACAGATTAGCTTCACATTTCATTATATATTATCCATATAACACCATTTTTAAAAATCCACACAATGTCACAATGGGGCTGGGTGTGGTGTTCCTGATGGGAAAAGACTGGTCTAATGGCCCGAAACCTCTGAAAAGACATTCACCAATAACCGTGATATATGGCGGTGCTGAATATTGAACATGGGAATGCAGTGGTTTGCTGAACCCCACGTACCACATGTCTTCAATTCCCTGAATTTTACTAGAACCAAACACGGTGACCATGTATTGGCCAATCGAAGTTGGCAAACTATATTTGGAAGAGGTTTCACAGTGGCGGAGACAGAGGCATTTTAAAGGCTGTTGGATGTTAAGGGGACAATTATTTCTGGGCAGTGATTTCACAATTTTAAAGCGTCTCCCTCTTTCAAAATTATACCAGGAATCTCACAGGCAATGTAAACTAATGAGAAGAAACGATGAAACTCCTATACGTACACATTTCTAAAGTGGATCAAGTTTCACTAAAATTTAGTTAGTCTTCCTGATATAGGTCATGTGGGTAGGCGGTGGCGTAGCTAGGGGTGGTGGGGTGGTGCAAAGCGTGCAAGTTGCACTGGTTGACGTCTTAGGAAGAAGACTAAGTCATCAACTGTTGGAAACATTTTTGTTGTGGTTGTTGCGGTTAAAATTTATTAGCCTTAAAATGCCTTTCTATGATGACTGTACTATTATGTTGTATTCAGTATTGACTACTGTTTTCCTATGTTTCAGTGACACTGGGGGCGTAAAAGTTATACCTTGTCCCAGGGCGCCTAATACTCTTTGCTACGATGGAGGGTGTGTGTGTCAGAAAATATGAACCTTGCACCGGGCGCCGAACGCCCTGGCTACGCCACTGTGGGTAGGGAATGGCCACAAAGATTTTCTGAAACTTCCAGTTCGTCAACTTGAACTCTATCTTAATTATATTCCGCTACATTACAAGTCAGCTACATTACAAATCAGATATATTTCAAAAATCAGCTACTTTACAAACCAGCTACATTGAAAATAAGTTACATTACAAATCAAGTACATGACGAATCAGCTACATTACCAAGCAGCTACATGACGAATCAGCCACAATACAAAATAGCTACATTACAAATAAGCTACATGACGAATCAGCTACATTACAAAGCGGCTACATTACGAATCAGCTACAATACAAATAAGCTACATGACGAATCAGCCACAATACAAAATAGCTACATTACAAATAAGCTACATGACGAATCAGCTACATTACAAAGCGGCTACATTACGAATCAGCTACAATACATATAAGCTACATGACGAATCAGCCACAATACAAAATAGCTACATTACAAATAAGCTACATGACGAATCAGCTACATTATAAACCAGCTACATTACAAATCAGCTACATTACAAATCAGATACATTACAAATCATATACATGATGGATCAGAACCATTACAAATCAGCTGCATTTCAAATTAGCTAAGATATCAATTAGCTACATTAAAAAAAAGCTAAATGACGAGTCAGCTACATTATACATTAGCTACATTACGAATCGGCTACACTACAAAGCAGTTACATTACGAATCAGAATACAAATACGCTACATGACGAATCAGCTACAATGCAAATTAGCTACATTACAAATAAGGTACATGACGAATCAGCTACATTATAAATCAGCTACATTACAAATCAGATACATTACAAATCAGATACATGATGGATCAGCGCCATTACAAATCAGATGCATTTCAAATCAGCTAAGATACAAATTAGCTACATTAAAAATAAGCTAAATGACGAGTCAGCTACATTATAAATTAGCTACCCTACGAATAAGCTATATGACAAATCAGCTACATTATAAATAAACTACATTACGAATCAGCTACATTACAAATCAGCTGCATTATGAATCAGCTACATTACAAATCAGCTGCATTATGAATCAGCTACATTACAAATCAGCTGCATTATGAATCAGCTACATTACAAATCAGCTGCATTACATTGAATTAAGGAGACCTCTTGTCAAGATTCTAAACCCACTTTCTAATATTTAGACTTTCTAAGATGCATTCTCATTGATAATTTAACTGCGGCACCCTTTATGATACGTTTTTAAATATCCCAGAGCAGAAACAGATTTAAAGTATAAAAAAGGCAATCCGTGTGCCGGAAATTTATACTTAGTTTGCGTATATTGCAGACAAAATTGTAATCTTCAATTTATGTTTCGAACTCAAAGTCATTGTCATGTTAATACCTGGATGTGGTAGTGAACATGTTGAAATTTGAGTTTTCCAATGGGTCAGTACATTGAAATACCTCAAAATACGGTTGAATATATTCGAGCTTCGAAACAGGTTTATATGGTGACCACGACGGTGACCTTACAACGTTACTAGTACATTGAAGTTATATTTCCTTTTTCGTATCAAATTGTTTGATATCTTTTACGAATTATTCTATAAATTAGGGATCGAACTTTAAGTACTTTTCCAGCTATATTTGGAAATTGTGGAAAAACAGGTGTAACTTTATTTTATAAATACATAGCAGTTACTCAGATATTCTGTATGCTATTCACAAACAGACCAAATGGCTTCGAAACCCGGGCTGTTTACGGACCACTCTTGTAACGTATTGACACACCAGTTACATTGAAGTTATGAGTGGTTCATGTATCCGATTGAACGTTTTGAAAAGGTTAATTTTTGATCTGAGTTTCAAACTCCAGTTTCAAACCGTTTGTTCGGTCCTGACATTATGTAACAAATTGGAACAGGATTATTTTATATTGAATATTTTCAAGCATCATTCAAGTTGCTTTGACCAGAATTGCTAAGATCAATATATGAGAAAATTATCTAATCTATCGGGAATAGGTTTATTTGTTAATCAGCGATGTTCTTCAATATTTCCATGTCTTCCTGTTGATAATTATTCATTGAAGTATTTGTTATTTTCGGTCCCAACTTGCTGGGAAGACTTCTCTATTGAGAAGGGAACGACATTAATCTATCACCGTCTCTAAGAAGGCAACGAATGAATACAAGATGTTGGCTAATTCATCGGGAAATCATATTCATCCCAAGTTAATCGGGCCCAAATTGAAAATTAAATTAGCAAATCGTGCTCTGCGCCGCTGAAAGATGCCAATTTAATCTAGACTTGATGGTAAAAGTTGTTGACATTCCCTGATGAAAAGCTACCATCGCATCTGGCGAAGATATGGCGTCGATTAAAGATTTGAATGTCTGTCGAAGTTCAATACGCACAATTAGGCATCATCTATCACTCTCGGCGACATATTCGTGCTTGCCTCTGATCGGTACCAATGTCCAATACACAAAAACCAATTGCATTGTAATACCAATTGGAGGTGATTAGCTATGTGTGGAAATATCAAACAACAACAGCAACAACTAGAAGAAAGCTTGACTTTTGACGACGTCTTTACAGTAAAAAGATCTTATTCATCACAGATTAAATAAATCCAGCAAAGTTTAAATTATTCTGCAGAATAAGGCAGGTCAATAAAAAATATACATATTTTAAAAACTATTTTTATTTATATTCTGTTCCTTTAGGTGTACGTTTCTGGCGTTGAAAAAAATTACTGTCCATTTGCCTATTGGTCACTTCCAAATCAAGACCGAGAATAGTTATACAGGTTTGTTGGTTGGTTGGTTGCTTGCTTGCTAGTTTGGTAAATGCGAAAACAAAAAGCCAGTGAATAATAGCAGGGAAAGCTGGTATGTGTGTTGGTACAAAAATAGTTAATACATTTGTGCTGATTCTATGTTTGAGATTGATGGAGGGAGGGGGGATATAGATAAATGGATACCATTGTAGTTTGGGAGGTATTCAGATTGCTAGGTTAAATATATATATATACCTGGAACACTCCGGTGGCCAAAATAGTTAGAACGTCCCTTCGGGATGCAGAGGTCACGGGTTCGAATTCCAGTTGAGTCACACCAAAGACTTTTAAGAGGTTAGTGCTAGGACTGCCAGGTGTCAGGATAATGTGACTGGGTGAAGCATAATACGACATGTTTGTGGCATTATGATTTTCTTTTTAAAAGTTACGTTACAAATCCAAATCCTACGCGCGCGTGTGCACATGTATGTATGTATGTATGTATGTATGTATGTATGTATGTATGTATGTATGTATGTATGTATGTATTTCTCTCTCGTTCTCTCTCCAGCTCGCTCTCTTTCTCTCTATCTATTACACACACACACACACACACACACACACACACACACACAGAGAAAAACACAAATACTCCTTTGAGCACACATTCCGTTGCTGCTATATTTGCCCGTTGTTAACAGTTTATATTTAGTTTAATGTAATCACAATCAAATTACAAGAATCCATATCACGACACACTTGATTAGAATAATGGTAGCCACACCGCCCCAGTTTCTAGGGCAGCTAAAAGGTAAGTATACTTTCTTCATCTAGGTGATTATATACACTGTATTACCTGAATATTTTATTTTAACCTCGTGTTTGTTTTAATTGTCATTACTGGCCAAAACCAAATTTAACTAAGTTTATTCAAATACAGTACATGTGTATCTGCCTGGAATGTTGCATAAATGCAGGTACCATACATTTCTCTGCAGACAACGCGAGTTATATCCAGGTAATATATACATACCTTTTAATAATGTTTTTACTGAGGTAATTTTAAATTACCCTGTAGAATCGAATGCTTTTTAATTAGATAAAACATTTTTAAAAATGACGTAAGGAGATAAATCTTACTCACATATCAGTTAACATAAATTATTCATTGGTTGACAACTAATGTTGAACTAGATCGTGAACTTGATTTAGGGTTAGTGGCATTCAACTTAACAGGTTTTATTTTAATTTTAAAATGATAGGTTATTGTAAAGGCAAAAATGGGACTAATGAATTAAGAAGTACACAACTTTATTTATTTATTCTTAAGGTAAAAGATTGGTTCTCGTGAGGGTCATATTAGCAAAATGTGATATAAACAAGATCACGTGACTCCTCCCACCCCGCCCCTTTTTCTCGATTTTGCAATTCGGGGATTGTTTCGAAAGAGCGTTTTATAATACGCTATAGTCGTTCTTTTGGTGAAATATTCTCAGCTTTGACCTATGTACACTTGATATCGTGCTCGTCTGTTATGGCCAGGAGAATGAAACTCTGATTCAAAACCCACCAAGTCCCATCCAGACGGAATTCCTAGGGAGATAATGACATCTGTGCAGCCCAGGATCTCCATGATCCAGGCCCAGGCTTGCGCGTTGGAGAGGTCACTCCAGTCTTGCTACTTCTTCAAGTGTAATCCACACCACAAAATGTCATGGAAACACCCCAGGTCATATCGCTGGCACCAACTCGACTTGGTCATCACCAGCCGCTCTGCCTATGACAGTGTCCTCTCCACCAGAACCTACCACAGTGCAGACTGCGACTCCGACCATGCCCACGTGAGCAACAGGGTGCGACTACAGCAACACACACTACACCACTCAAAACCAAAAAAACTCCCTCACATAAATATTGCGCAGATGTCGGTCCGCTCCAAGATTTGGGAGTGTGTGTCCACTCTGGACAAGGCTCTCCAGGACCTGCCAGAGCATGATACCACAGTCAAGTGGAACGCCATGAAGGGTGCCATCTACAGTACAGCCATGTCCACATTTGACAAAAGGTTACGACCCAGTCAGGACTGATTCAACGTACACCTATCAAGGATGGAACCACAAATCGAGGAGAAGAGAAAAGCCTTCATAGCCTACAAAAATGACCTTTCCGCTTTTAAAAGCGCTAGAATCAACACCTAACGCATCGCTAGACAATGCTCGATTGAGTACTAACAACAACCGTGTGAAGGAAACAAGCGCAGTGCCGACTCTAGAAACATCCAAGGTATGTAGAGTGGCATCAAGACGGCTCTAGGCCCTATAGTGAAACGGGTCGCTCCCCTGACGTATATGACAGGAGAAAGATCACAGACCGTGGGCAACAGATGGCCAGATGGGTAGAGCACTAATCAGAGCTATACTCACGAGAAATGTCGGTCACTGATACAGCCCTCAGCAGCATAAAGGATCTACCCACCATGTAGGAGCTCGACAAAGTGCCAACCTTAGAGGAATTCAGCAGAGCAATTGACTCCCTCCCAAAAGACAAAGCACCAAGCAGTGACAGCATCCCAACTGAATCTATCAAACGTGGGAAACCATCTTTACTTCAACTATTGCATGAGCTACTTTACCTCAGTCTGACAAGACATGCGCAACACCACAATTGTGACCCTTTACAAAAGCATGGGCGACCGCAGTGACTGTAATAGTTACAGAGTGATATCCCTCCTGAGCATCATATTCAACAGGTTGCCGAACCATGAGTACCCGGAAACCCAATGCAGTTTCAGAGCAGGCAGGTCGACGACAGACATGATCTTCTCACTACGACAACTCCAATAAAAGAGTAGAGAACAAAGTCAACCACTCAATCTGATGTTCATTAAACTCACCAAGGCATTTTACTTAGTCAACTGGAAGGGCCTTTCTGAACTTCTCAGTAAGATCGATTACTCCCCACACACACACACACACACAAACTTCCTCAGCATGATAATCTCTTTCCATATATATGAAGGGAACAGTCCTGTATGATGAATCTTCCTCAACCTCTTTCCCAATTAACAGCTGATGGACGCAACCCTTTTTGGGATCTTCTTCTCAGTGCTTCTGTCTTATACTTTTGACTGGTCCACTGATGGCATATATATACACACCAGGTCCGACGGGAAGCTGTTTAACCTTTGTGAGATTGTGAGAACGTTTTGCTGATGCATGCATACAGTTTAATCTTAACATCAGCCTGGAAGAGGCAAATGTTACCGTGCAAGATACCACCCCTTGTCCCTTTCATCAAAAGCGACGGTGGCACCCTGGTGGCTTTCGAAAACTTTACCTACCTGGGGTCAACCATCATCAACACTATCTCGCTTCATATGGAGCTGGACAAAAAGCTTGGAAAGGCAAACACCATATTGGCACCACTAACGAAGAGATTGTGAAAAACATTGCGATGACAGAGCACACCAAGGTTCAAGTTCACCAGGCCTGCATTCCTAGCACCATTCTATTTGGAAGTGAGACCTGGAGTACCTAAATAAGGCAAGTGCGCTGGCTCAACTTCCGTTCATATACAGTGCCTTACACGCATGATCAAAATCAACTGGTAAGACCGTGTCTCACACAGCGAGATCCAGCAGCGTGCAAATACCCTCAGCACGTAGTCCCTGCTGAGCAAACGATGGCTGGTCCAACACATGGAGGATAGGAGGCTGCCGACGGACATCCTTTATGGACAGCTTGTCACTGGCACGAGAAGAGTCGGCCGCCTCCCACTCCGTTTCAAGGATGTGTGCAAGAAGGACATGAAGGCATGCGACATTTCACCTGATGGCTGAGAAGTGCTGCCCTAGGACCGCGGCACCTGGAGACTGACAGGAAGCAATCGCATGTCAGTCACTGATGGCAGAGAAACGTGAAAAGATGAAAGAATGCATCAGCAACCACGGTATGACTTCCCAGTATATCTGCTTCAACTGCAAGAGGGACTGTCACTCGCGTATAGGCCTGCACAGCCACAGTAGATTATGCCAACACACCAGAGACAAACAGCACCCCAAGGACGCTACCTGCATGGTCTCTCGGGACTAAGTCGCCAATGATGATGACTACTTGGATGGTAGCATCAACTTCAGTTGGGTGGCTAGACTTGCATATTTAAGTGTCATCAGCGTACAATTGGCGAGACACTGGATGAATATATATGACACTTAAAAGCGGCTGACTGTATATAATGAATTGAACAGGGCCATTAACAGAACCCTGTGGAACACCACAACAAATGGGATGAAGTGTATACCATTTGCCGATACAATTTGTGTCCTGTTGACTAAGTAGAACTTAAACCACTGTAAGGCTGTATTGTGAATGCCAAGTACATTCTGTTGTTGGTTTAGGGTTTAACGCAATTTTTCAGCACACAATATTCTATACATGGCGGCCAGTATTATTGGTGGAAGAAGAAACCGGGAAAAACCCTAGAAAGAACCACCGACCCCCGAGAAGCTACTGGCAAGCCTTCTCACACAACTACATTAGCCGAATCTTAGACTCCAAGTACATGCTGAAAACGGTAAAGTAATAAATCCTGGTCTATTGTGTCAAGCGCTGCAGACAAATCAAGGAGTGTGAGGACTGTAATATTTCCGTTATCCAAACCAGACAGAATGTCATTAAATACTTTCAGAAGAGTAATTTCAGTACTTTTTCAAGGGCTATATGCTGACTGTACAATGCTCAAAAGACTGTTTGAAATGTTTCAAATGAGATAGTTTTTTTTTTAATCATTATGCTCAAGTGTAAGTTTCTTTAGCAGAGGCTTTACGATAGCAGTGTTGCAAAATTATGGGAATTCCCCGGAAGAGACAGATATTACTAACATCATTTAGTGAAGGCAATAGTAGGTCTAAGCACTCAAGAAGCAGTGATGTTGGAATTGGATCAAGTTCACATAACTTTGGTGCACTCTTCATCACGATTTTCCGTATTAAATCCATAGATACAGGTTCAAATGCTCCTGATGGTTGTCGCTGACGTTCTGTATTGTAACTGTATGTTGATGAGTCAAATGAAATAGTGTTGTCAAGAGTATTAATAATATGTTGTAGATTGTCACGGAAGAAATTTGCAAATGGGTCCGGAAGGTCTATTGGAGAGAAAGTAGTTGGAATCGGTGTACATTTTAGGGTGTGAGCTATCACGAAGAGCTCATTTCAGCTGGAACTCTCTCTCTCTCTCTCTCTCTCTCTCTCTCTCTCTCTCTCTCTCTCTCTCTCTATATATATATATATATATATATATATATATATATATATATATATATATATATATATTGCTTCAGAGAGTCAATGTGGCTTCAAGGCCAATAGGGGCACAATTGATAAGATGTTCGTCCTGAGACAGTTCCATGAGAAATGTCGAGAACAAAGCAAAGGACTATACGTGCCATTTGTGGACCAGACAGGGGCATTTGATGCGGTGAGCAGAACTAGACTGTGAAAAGCTCGGCTGTCCTTCCAGTCATATGCCATTGCAATGCAATTTCCTCTCAACCCGTCATCTCTGTCTACTTTTCGCTGAGTTCGTTGCCATTTCAATAGTTCCTTCTCAGCCCGTCACATATGCCTAGCTGTAACAAACTGAGTTTCATGGCATTGCAATACAGTTACTTTTCAGCCCGTCGTCTACGCTTACCTGTCAAAGACTGAGTTCCATAGAATTACAATTGTTTCTCTCAACCCATCGCCTATGTTTACCTGTCACAGATTGAGTTCCTTGCCATTGCAGTACAGTTTCCTCAAAGCCCGTCATCTACACATATCTGTCACAGACTGAGTTCCATGCGGTTGCAATATATGCCTACACGTCACATATTGAGTTCAATATTATTGTTATATACTTTCTGACGTAAGTAAATCCTAGTGTCGTATTCATCGAAGAGTCCCGCATTCACAAAACTTCACATGGATGTACACTCTGGTACGTATATTTAGTCTTATTCAGTTCATATCATATAAATTCCATATCAGTAGTAATACTGTTTTGTTAATCTTTGTTCATTAACAAGTTATAAACCTTCTGTTTTTTTCTTTATTTTGTGTAAATTTTCAATGAATTGATATCATGAAATTGGGATTAAGTTGTTGATTTTGCATACTATGTAACAGGTATTCACGACAATCTAGTTAGATTTTATTTATTCCTAATGATATTATTTTCAATTCGCCCCACCCTATACAGCTTTCATTTCATCCCAGATATTTTTTTTCTTTTGTAAGTATATTTTTAAATTATTTTAGAAAATGCTTATAATATCGAAACTAATGCCAAAATGGACAACTTTATTAAGAGATCACAAATCTTAAAGTAAGTTACATATACTCTCACGTACGCATGCACAGACACATCAAGTATGGAAAATTAATTTGTAATACCCCGGGCTAAAAGTCTACGGGTATCTAAACTTCTACTCGGAGTCCACGACCCCAATTTGTTTACCTATTCCACCCAGTCCGGAGATCAAACAAATTTATTTCTAATAGAGATCGGTCGTTGGATAAAGGGGAAAATCACCGATCTTAGGATAATCATAACGCCCATATTGACTGGGAGTTCCTGGAATTTTAAACTCTCTCCCCGAGAAGAAATCTATAAAATTGTAGCAAAAGATAACTGAATGATGCCACTTGAGCCAAAAATGACATGTTTTCCCATAAGTAATGTCAGTATTAATCTATTTACACGCGAAATATGGGCCTTACAGAGTGGTTATTGATTGATTTGACCGGTAAAAAACCAAGAAAACATTGATGGCGCAAAATTGATTTATATCAAATACAAATTAATAGTTTTGGAACCATGGGGCATGCCACATTAGCAGAACAATTATAAGATTAAAATTGATACAAAAGACCCCTTAAAGCCTAATTTATAAAATAGTATTTAAAAAAAAATTCCGGTGTTATAAAGAACTAGTACTAAAGAAATTTAAATCATATTTCCTTTTATTTTAAAAAAAATAGTTTTTTAAGCATGGTATTAGAATTCAATAACTTGAACAGTTTCAATCGCAATATTCTTGTATTGCCTCTTTATTCAAGTAAGGAACAGTATTGTAATCTCATACCATATTGTCAGATATTTTGTTTCCTCGGCTTTGATACACAATTACTTTTTCATTTGATAAGCTATATCGTTATCATAGCGGTGTTCAGCCAATAGACGGTTGCGTGTTACCTGTGAATTTCTAGAAAAAAAGGATGGAATAGTTTGTATCATTATCGAGAATTAAGAAGAAAAAGAATATTTTGTGAATTTTATGAATTTCATATGAAATAACACTTATGCCATAATCCATTTATCACACGAGTACAATCATCAGTTTCGATGTCGTATTCAATTTTTCACACGAGCACAGTCAACAATGTTATCCTGTCATGTTTTATATATTACACGAGCACAATCATTTATTTAATTCTGTAACGTCTCCCTCGCAGAACGAGTTTTGTTTATTGGATTTAGCTACGTTATCTAGGGAATGACCTCCCTCGATATTATGACCCGGTGTGAGTGCAAATGTAAAATATCAACAGAGAACTGGGTAAGATTATTTGGAATTAATAATGCAATACTAGCCTCCTTTGACAAGAAAAATAACGAATCTAATCAAAACAAACTGGTATTGGTAATTTCAATTCAACTTAAATGATATCAACAGGATTTAATAGCAGTGTCTAATTTGGATTTATTTCATCATCATAACGAGTGGTGAAAGGAGCGCAGTGTCCGCGATTGCCTCGTCCTTCTTGGACTTCTTAGATTTTACTCTCAGCTCATCACTTCCCGCTTTCAGACTTCTGTCGTCATGTCTCCTTATCTTCCGGAGTTCACTTGTCCTGTCTCCTTCTTTTCGGACTCCGTCTTCGGACTGTCGAGTCTCACTCTCCCTTGGAAAACTGTTTCCTTAAAGGATAAAATTATCCCTAAATCGCTATGTATACCTCTTTCTATATGTACATACAATTCCTTCACTTACGTTACTCAGAACACATTAACTATTCAGACACCGCGTAAAGCCTACCTACGATAGTACTTTTCCATAAATTACCACGTGAGTTCTCTATCGGAAATTTACCGTATGCTACTACATGTTCGACTACTGTAGTATACAATTCACAGATCCTTAGTCGCTTCCATATTATTAAAACATTACAAAAGCAAATATAATAAGTATTTATCGTTAGCTTACGATAATCAGTATCGTCCTAGCAGACAGATGAAAATGTATCCTATTTATTTCATATAAATCTATGAAATCCTAAACATATGAACATTTGGATCGCATACAATCAATTCTACTAATGAACTAATAATTGTAAAAGTAAAAGATAAATTGCATATCAACTCTAGCGTCAACACATTTCCATGAAAATTAATAAGATAAATTGCATAACAACTCTAGAATCAACACATTTCCATGAAAATTAATAAGATAAATTGCAAAACAACTCTAGCGTCAACACATTTCCATGAAAATTAATAAGATAAATTGCATAACAACTCTAAAATCAACACATTTCCATGAAAATTAATAAGATAAATTGCAAAACAACTCTAGCGTCAACACATTTCCATGAAAATTAATAAGATAAATTGCATAACAACTCTAGAATCAACACATTTCCATGAAAATTAATAAGATAAATTGCATAACAACTCTAGAATCAACACATTTCCATGAAAATTAATAAGATAAATTGCAAAACAACTCTAGCGTCAACACATTTCCATGAAAATTAATAAGATAAATTGCATAACAACTCTAGAATCAACACATTTCCATGAAAATTAATAAGATAAATTGCAAAACAACTCTAGCGTCAACACATTTCCATGAAAATTAATAAGATAAATTGCATAACAACTCTAGAATCAACACATTTCCATGAAAATTAATAAGATAAATTGCATAACAACTCTAGCGTCAACACATTTCCATGAAAATTAATAAGATAAATTGCAAAACAACTCTAGCGTCAACACATTTCCATGAAAATTAATAAGATAAATTGCATAACAACTCTAGCGTCAACACATTTCCATGAAAATTAATAAGATAAATTGCATAACAACTCTAGAATCAACACATTTCCATGAAAATTAATAAGATAAATTGCAAAACAACTCTAGCGTCAACACATTTCCATGAAAATTAATAAGATAAATTGCATAACAACTCTAGCGTCAACACATTTCCATGAAAATTAATAAGATAAATTGCAAAACAACTCTAGCGTCAACACATTTCCATGAAAATTAATAAGATAAATTGCATAACAACTCTAGAATCAACACATTTCCATGAAATGGAATAAACGATACATAATTTGGAACCTATTCATATCAAACAAGTTTGCATACAACAAATAATCAACAAATAGAATGGTACGTGATTTCAAAATGGCATACCTTAATGATGTAACCTTAAGAACGTAAGGATCCAGCAGTAAACCCTGTCTTTCTCACAAGACCAATACCTGGTCCCCTTCTTGTTTAACGATGAAAGCGCTATTCTGTTTTTACGCTTCCACGAAGCCAAATTCTCCCCCCCCCCTCTCTCTCTCTCTCTCTCTCTCTCTCTCTCTCTCTCTCTCTCTCTCTCTCTCTCTCTCTCAGAAAATGTATATAGACTATAGAAGTTTCATCAAGGTTGTAACTTTAAATGCAAATTACGTCCAAGGTGTACATCTTAATTTCATTCGTCCAATAATAAAGAGTGCTTTTACTTTAAAAAAAAAAATTTTCGTAAGACAATCATTTGTTTCGTCAGTCAGAATCTTTGAACTACGTTATATAACTTTCCCCTTTGAATAATGACTATATGACTCGGATCGGAGGTTCTATTATCACTTTCTAATATCCATGTTAAGATATCCGGTCAATTGTATTGGCTCCTTTGAAGCTTTAACACTGATATGGAATACATTAGGAATAAAGGTCGAAATGACCCTACCCAGAGACTTCATGGTCTAAATGTGATAGTCTTAAGTCTTAATGCTCAGTGCATTCAACTTTAAGGTTCAGTGATTTTTCAAACTTCGATACTTCACAAATTCAATGCAATTTTATATTTATGACACGAACACAATCGCTGATTTTATTCAGTGTCATATTTTATATATTACACGAGGATAATAACTGAATTTGATCCATTAGTCATACAGTACTGTGAGCACACATTGCAGAACATCATACATCACATTAGTGTCCGTACATTCTATTCGGATTCCTTTGATATTTTAGTTTAAACGTAATGTTATGATTTCATCAAATAATATTTCACAAGTCAAATATCAGCAACTTTTTTTTAATTTGAATGAACATAACTCTTGACACAAAAGGTTTGTTGTCGGTAGCCATTCTCACTACCTGTAAAAGTGTAGCCGTATCAGTTAGATATAAACGGTGGATACAAACAAGGCCTAGAAACATTTATTTAATTAATTTTAGCAACGTCTGATAAGTTTAGATAAATCAGAAAAATGTTTGAACTGTGTTGTGATACCTCGTTCTAAAATCAATTTAATTTTCATTAAGCCTAAATGCAAGTCAAAACCGTTTACCTAAGCAGAGTACTAGCGACACGCCCAACTAGTTAGGTATTTAGCAAAATGGACGATGTCATTAACAATGTGCCACCTGGAACATTTTAAGGTTTATCAAATAATCTACTAATGTTGCAGTACAATAAAACACCAAACCAGATCGGATTAATATGCTGGACCGTACAACACCAAACCAGATCGGATTAATATGCTGGACCGTACAACACCAAACCAGATCATATCAGTTTGCTGAGTCGTAAAAGACCAAACAGGACCAGATCAATTTGCTGGACCGTAAAACACCAACGCAAATGACCCTGGCAAGGATATTTTCTCCAATTGTCTCGGTATCAAATAACCTACTGGTAATGCTTTGCTGTAATGCATCAAACAATCCAACAACCGAAACGCAATTAAACAACCAAACCAGACTAAAAAATCAGTTGGACCGTAAAACTCCGCAATAGATGAAATAAACTAAAACAAATAATATAATTATTGACATAGATAATTAAGAGGACAATATATAAAAAAAGAATATAAGAAAGACAGAGGTCAAGAGAAAAATTTACAGAGAGAGAGAGAGAGAGAGAGAGAGAGAGAGAGAGAGAGAGAGAGAGAGAGATTATGTCATTTGAGCCCACTTTTGCACCGTAATAGACTAATATTTATTTGTTCAAGTCCGCATGCATTATCCGTTATATTTGTTTTTTGTTCCAAAGATAACTGTTATGTATATTTGATTTAATTTAGTTGATGTTACATGTTATTGCAATGTACCTTACTTTACTAGATTTGTCATTATCCAGAAATTTCACCCGACTGTTACATTTTAAAAAGCAACTAATAGTATAAACACTGTATCTAATTTCGGGCCTTGATAGTTTTGGTAAACAACTTAAGATTTGTTTAAAATCCTCTGTCTCAGAGTAAGAATTATTAAGTTACGTCAAGGCTATACCTGGACTACCCGATAATTAAGATGTAACAACGTTTAACTCCTTCTGGAAAAATGAACTCTTGACCTCCATCAAGAAATTCGTTTTGAGTTGTAATTAGTCTTATAACTCATGTTATGATAAAGGATTATATGCCGGGCTCCAAACATATGTTGCGACCAGTCTGAGTTGATTTTAATTTATTGAATTTCAAGTGATTGTTTTCCCCCTGGAAATACCTGTGGTCCTAATTATGGATAAAAACATTGGAAGTTATACTGAATTAAAAATTGGAATAATATTTTCTGTGATACAACATGAGAATGTTGCTACAACATCACTTCGTAGGTTACGACATGCGTCATCGCCTTAAATTTTTTTTATTTCATCGGGGTTCGAACACAGTTTCATTTAGAACTTTTTATTACTAGGGTTTCACTTTTTAATTATTGGATTATTTTTTATTTGTTTCCTAAAACCGTAAGTTCATTTTGATTATTTTTCACTTGGTATTCTTTGGAAATAAATTATTTGTTAATTTTTACAAAGCTTGTTATATTCACTATTTTCTCTAAAATTTTGTAAGAGACTCGTAACAATAACAAAATGTAAATTCACAACAATATAGCATTAAAGGTGTTATCATTAGGAGCGAATTTTAAGCTGAAACAAAAAAATTAAAAATGCAAGCGTTTCTTAAACTCTATGCCAGCTATAAAAGGAGGCATAGTTTGTGAATAAAACGATTGGCTCTGTGTAAAATTGATATTGCGTATTGTTTAATATTCGGAGTTAGTAAGAAATATATTCACTATCCTTTTCCAGCACAATCAAAACGTTTTGATTTTCTATTCTGTCGAATCTGCAAAATATAGTGTGTAACTTACAAACACTATACAGGATTATTCAAGCACAAAACACTGTATGGGACACTTCAAATGCAAACACTAAAAAAGACTTTAAAAAGAAAACATCTGAAAGGATTCGTTACTTTGTATTTTCATTTAGAAAAATCCGATTGTTTTTTTTTAAGCCCCACCACCAACACCACCACAACACGAACTTATTTTGCCTAAGTTTTAAGATAAACCATTTATTATATCATTATACTATAATAACAACAACAACAACTACTACTACTACTACTACTACTACTACTACTACTACTACTACTACTACTACTACTACAACTTCTACAACAACAACAGCTACTAATAAGTATACTACTACAACAACAACAACTAATAATACTTATTATTATTATTATTATTATTATTATTATTATTATTATTATTATTATCATCAACAGTGAAACATCATCGGTTACGTTGACAGAATCGTCATCTGACCTTGGCAGTATAAATTAAAACTATTTTGTTCAACTAATATATATATATATATATATATATATATATATATATATATATATATATATATATATATATATATGTGTGTGTGTGTGTGTGTGTGTGTGTGTGTGTGTGTGTGTGTGTGTGTGTGTGTGTGTGAGGTATTCGTAAAATTTTGGGATCAGTTCCCATGTCAGTCGACAGGGAAACACGCTATGCAACACCTCTATTTTGGAAGCAAGGTGTCGATCCAAACAAGGTAAATACTAAGGTAGATGCATTACTTTCAATGACTAACCCATAACATATTGTTAACCTTAATTTTAACATCGGAGTTGAGTTGAATGGCTGGTCATTTGTATCAGGAAACCGAGTAAGTATAATCCGATTAAAGCAATTCGACTTTAATTTGTGGCATTATAAGTTTCCCAAAAGTTTGGCTTAAAGGCTATGCAACGCCTTTATATTTATGGTGGGACAAAAAAGCCAAACATAAATCAAACATACGTTAATACAAATCTTGCATATTTCAATTTTTTTTAATCCATGTAACTCACCCACGTGTATTTCTCAGATAGATCATCATTCATTGCTGGCTTGCAGTGAAAGAGTAGAGGTGCGTGGTTTTACCGGTATACTAGTTTACCGTTTTTTTTTTCTGAGGTACGTACTTGAATATGTTTTCACTGTAGAGGTACTTTGATAGTCTCCGTCATAAAGAAATATACGGAAATTTCCGAGTAATTTTGTTAAGAAATTGGGGATATTTACCGCATATTTCCATTTTTTTAAAAAAAAAACTTCTTCCAGAGAGTTGTATTTTGTCACAGATTTATTCTGAATATTAACAAATATAACAATATGTATGATCCCTTAATTACATATTTAACATTTGCCACGTACAGCGACAACGTTGCCAAATTGGAGGCTAAGAAAGATATTCAGGCCAAATCCAAATTTTTTGAAACATTATGGGGAAAATGTCAAATGTTCAGTTATTTACTAGTGTATGTTTTTGTATAAAGCTCCTTTGTAAGACTGCCAATAAAACTACGATTTTTAATAGAGTAATTTGTTTTATGTTTGAAGTTTACGTCATTTTTCAATTCCACTAGATATTTTCTGGGTTTATGTAAGGATGTATTCTGTTTATTAGCCCTCTCTGATAAATATCTTGCCTGTGTGTTGATATCCCAATCAAATCTAACTATTATATCAACAATGTAACTAGTGTACTGTATTCAGTGTCAACACTTCCTATCTTTATCAGAGAATTATATAGTATCAGCAACATGTCTTTTGCGCATTCGTCGACTAAAGGGTGCAGTCCATTCAATTCCCAAGAGTGGGGGTGTCAGGAAAGAAATTTTCTTTGAGCTGATGTGTTTTATTTTTTAAATTTTTTTTGTCTCAAGAAAATTAATCATATTTCGAATATTATAAAGGATATAGTTTGATATAAATCAGAGCAAAATATATTTTCCAGCTAGTATGTCTCCCACGTAAAATTGCCAGACCCTGCTCTAGAACATTACATTGCTGGTCCTTAATATAATTGTGGTATACCGTGGTACGTATCGCAAGAAAATGTGGCCTGACAAAGGGCTTTGGAAATGATGTAGTACTGCATGTCGGCATTGCTGGAGCCATTTGGCATTAGGAAGAATGCCGAATTACGACATTGTCGACTGTGCCACTCATTCTTACACCTCTGTTAAATCTCCTTAAATGACAACCCAGTTATGTCCGATAAATTCCCGATCCAGCTAGATCGAGTGCCAGAAGACCAATATGGAGCTATACAGCTTCATACGATTGGCAAACAACGGTGTTAAGGGATTACCTGCAAAGCCTTTGTAAACAAATTTGAAAGGTTCAAAAAGTTTGAAACAGCCAAAACAGGTGTTAGGTGTAATAAGATGAGACCAAATGTCGTAACTGTCAAAAATTTAGTAAATATCTTCTTTCTGAGACTTTTGATCAATCTGCAAGGCACAGGTATGTGACTTTGATAAAGTATTTACAACTGTCCTCAAGCTTTTACGTGCCAGATATTAATTTTATTTCACTTGCAGCGTCGAAAGGGAGTTTATACAGGCAAAGTACAATCTCACCGTGGACATGAATTTGTTGTCACACAAGGACTAAACATTTCTTAAAAAAGTGCCAGTACAACGTGTATAAAGTAAGTTCCATAGATTTCCTCAACAAATTTCAATAATAGTTGCATTTACACAAGTATGTACCGCTCCAGTGACCTAGTGGTTAGAGCGTCCGCTTTGGATGCGGAAGGTCGTGGGTTTGATCACCGAGTTATACCAGAGACTTATAAAAATGGTACTTAGCGCTCGGCATTAAGAGGTTAATGTTAGGACTGGTCGGCCTCGAGTCAGCATAATGTGACTGAGTGGGAAATCATGCTACATGTCTGCGGCATGATGCCCCAGTAGACATCACTATAAACTATCACAATGCAGAGATCGTAGCGATTTAACTGAAATATTGTTAAATCTACGTTAAAAATCCAAATCACACACAACATTACGTCTACTATTGAATGAAGCTGTAAGTTGAAGGTGAAGATAACTCTTACATAAATCTTGGGAGCACAGAGATTTTCCAATCAGTGCATTGTATCATGATGACCATACTATGCACACAAGAATGAACTACCGACAAACTGCATTCACAATATCTTTTTATTTTAATGCATTGCGCGGGCACACGGTATTAATTGTATAAAAAAAACGGGAACCAACCTGGAAATGGGTGAACACAACATAAAGTATATATGGGTTGTTCTGCTCAGGATTGGTTCGTAATGAATGAACTCGCGAGAGCATCGTGATGACTCGTTATGTCCACGTTACGGCGGTGACAATAAGTGCAAACTTTCAGCGATCCATAAAAAAAACTGCGCGATTTACTGTGTTTATGAAATTCTTACGTGCTCTGCATTCTGTTATAAGACCAAAAGGGCAATAGCTCTTTTTAAAAAAAAGGCTAGACTAGTAACTTATGTTTCTGTGCATATCTTAGCTGGTGATCGTAACTTTCGTGAAGCTTAAATCACATGCTGATATCTGTGAGAGTTGCCTCACTCACAAATTCTCCCAAACACTGCATCGGGTTTCAAGTCTAAAGAGTGATAACTAAAACGAAATCTCTCAGAACACTGTAAAACTTCATATATTCTGTTTTTATTATTATTATTATTATTATTATTATTATTATTATTATTATTATCTATAACATAATTTCTATCTAGATATTATTTGATTGCAACCTACAAGCGAGATTACCTTACCTCCGAAACTAAAGAGCTTTACTTGATTAACTACGCGCCCCGGAAATTGAAGTGCTCCAATATATATCGGTAATTTTACCCTTTGCAAAGTTGATGTTGAGGCAATTTTCTTTGAAAGACTTGTGGTTAGTATAAAATTACTTCCAATATATGTATTCTCTTGACTTCATAAGTAATTGGGCCACGTGATTGAAATATGTTGTTGCTCTTGAGATAAAGATGTGATTTAATGAATTAGGAAACCCATGGATAATTATTGAAATATATCCCGCTGCGGAAACAATATTTATATATGCGTATTAAAGCGCCATCGGCCAACGACATCTTTTTGAAACGAAATCGACCATTTTGTAGAAGAATATTTGAAGGAAGTTGTAGCAGACAAGTCTGTTTTATACATGGATGTGCAGAGGGAATTCTAACCAAGAGAAAATGAATGCATATATTTCGTGCCAGTTTAGTGCACAAATTGCTTGATAATAGAAAAAGACAATAGGGTTTAATGATAAGAAACTGAAGGGATTAGCGTACAGATTCAATGAAAAGGCAGTAAGTGTTTGAGCAAAATCGTTACATGTGATGAATCTTGGGTACACTCTTTTAAATCGGAGCGTAAGAGACAAAGGTTTGCCATTGCCTATACAGGGATCTGTGTTTGAATGTCGCCTCATATCTAGCAGAATCATCTCTATTCGTATGAAAGCATCTCCCTTTAACATCACAATTATCCAAGTCTATGCTCCATATATAATGTTCATGATGACAAAGAAATAGAGTAGTTTTACAACAAACTCCAGGGTATCATAAACATGTTAAGGAAAAAATACATCCTCGTCATCCAAGGAGAATAGAATGCCAAAGATGTCAATTGTGCTCTAAAAGACTGGGATGATCATTGTGAACCTTCTTGCAATGAGCTTACCAATGAAAGAGGGAGATGGCTGCTCAAGTTCCCAAGCTACAATAACTTGGTACTAGCCAACACCATGGGCCGACATAAAGCTTCATGATGCTGGATATGGCAAGCACCAAATGGAACCCATCATAACCAGATCGACTACATACTGGTTCAAAACCGTTACCGATCTGACATCGACAGAGTAAAACAAGAACGTTCCCAGGTGCTGATGTTGGGAGTAATTACAACCTCGGGATTATGAACGTCCAAGTGAGGGTGAAGAAATCAACAATCCAAAGAAAATCAGGCTCAAATCCAACCTTGAACAAATGAAGGATCCTAACATATGCTAGTCATTACAAGCAACAGCTGGAGGAAAATTTGCTCCACTCATTGTGATGGATATTGATGTGAAAGTGATGACATGCACTTTCAACACAGTCATGACATCAGCTGCCAAAGACAATATTGACCTCCATCGCCCGACGAAAACATCATAGGTTACAGAAGAGATTCGGAATCTGTGTGATGCCCGATAAGACCTAAAAAAAAAAAAACAACAGAAACACAACAAGAGCAATGGAATACCTATAAAAACACAAGAATTTTATCCAAAAAATCATAAAGAAAGCAAAAGAAAATTGAATTGGAAATAAGTGAACACACACACACACACAGAGATACGTATGTATATATGTATGTATGTATGTATGTATGTATGTATGTATGTATGTATGTATGTATGTATGTATGTATGTATGTATGTATGTATGTATGTATGTATGTATGTACGTATCTGATAAAGGATAACAGCAAAAGGCATTCCAAATTGTAAAAGACCTCACAAGACAAAAGCAATCAAGAGTCAGTACCATTCAAGACGAAAATAGAACATGCCACACCGAAGCAATTGACATTGCTGAAAAATGGACTGAGTATTGTGAAGAACTCTACAACGAGCCGGCCACGGGAGGCCCAGAGGTGCTTGAGGTTCCAAACTCCACATATGATGATGATTTCCCCATTCTCAAAGAAGAGGTGGAATCAGCAATAGGATCACTGGAGAATGGGAAGGCTGCTAGAGTAGACAACATCTCAGCTGAACTTACCAAGAATGGTGGAGGGATCAGTGATAGAGCTACTAACAAAAATCTTTAACAAGATGTGGAAGACACGTCAATGGCCAAATTAGTTGACCCAGTCGCTGATTATAACACTTCCCCCCAAAAGGCAATCTCCAGCTGTGCCAACATTACATATAAGTTTGATATACAATGCTAGTAAGGTGATGCTGAAGATCATCTTGAACAGATTGAAACCACAAGGTAAATAAATAATCGCTGAAGAATCGTTCTGCTTCCGGTGTTTAAGAAGCACAGCATAAAAATATAAATCTCAGGATCCTGTACGAAAAATACTCGCAACATCAACAAGACATCCATCATGTGCTAATAGATTTCAAAACGGCCTTTGACAGAATGTGGCATGAGGTATTGTGGGCCATAGAAAAGAAGTGCAACATGGGTCAAACGTTAACCAATACCATCAAGCAGCTGTACGCCAAGGCTACCAGTGCAGTAATTGCTCAAGATTATGTAGGTGGCTTGTTATAGACAACAGTTGGAGTACGTCAACGCTGTGCCATGTCACCCAAGCGTTTCAACATCTACTTAGAGCGCATCACGAGCGATTCCATGGAAAACCAGTGATGGACAGTCAGCATTGCAGGGCGTGACATCACCAACCTACGCTTTGCAGATGATATAGATTGTCTGCAGGCAGTTAAAATGAACTTTCTACCTTAGTTAAGAACTAAGATGAAAAATCTTCAAGATTTGTGGAGATAAGCACCGAGATGACAAAGCTGATGACATATAGTGGCAAACAAATATCAGCCAAGATTAATGTCAGAGGACAGGAACTGAAAAGAGTGGTTCTAATATCTTGGTTCCATAATCACCGAAGCGGGATTAAGAACAGACATTATGTCACTAGCAGCACAAACAACGGCAACTATGTCAAAGGTAGAGAGAGACAAGAATATATGTGTGAAAACTAAAATCAGACTATTGAGAGCACTAGTCATCTCAGATTTTTTGTATGCATGTGAGGCCTGGACCCTGATAGCAGAATTACAACAAAGAATCCAGGCACTTGAATCGAGATGCTATATAACCATCCTCGGCATCTCTTACATTGACCATATCATAAAAGTAAGTGGTGCGTAACACCGTCAGGCACAAAGTATGCCATTTTGAAGACCTCCTCACCACTGTCAAAAGGAAAAGCTTAAATGATATGGCCATGTCTTCCAGAGCCAACAGTCTATCCACAACATTACTGCAGGGCAGCGACCAGGGTGGCAGAAGGAGTGTTAGATACAGAAAAATGTGGACTGACAACATCACAGAATGGACCATGAAAAGTTTTGTGGAGACACAGGCATTGGTACATGATCGAGACAAGTGGAGGGAGCTGGTCAGATGTTCAGCAGCACAGTGCCTCAACGACCACACTAGGTCAAGAGACTGATGATGATTATGATGATGATGAATGATGATACATAATGTCTTTCCAATTTACTGGAAAGGCTATACGTATTATGCTCTTCAACACACAAAGAGTAATTCTGAGCCACATGATAACACAAAACACCACAGTAAATGGTCAATGCTATGCCACGGTAAGAGCGGTGTAGCGAGGGGGGGGGGGGGGGGGGCGGGCGTACATATGTCCCCGGGCGCCAAGGTACAGGGGCGCCAAAATGAGGCTTGCAACGTTACATTATAATAAGAAAACAAGGGTAATAAATCTGTCACAAGATCGCTGGGGCGCCAATTTTATAGTTTGTCCCCGGGCGCAAAATATCATCGCTACGCCTCTGCACGGTAATCATATATAATTTCCCTGAGGCTATTCGCAGAAGGTGTCCATATATACTGCAGGGTGTCTACATTTGGTACCAGGATGACGGCTGCGCGCAGTCCCGGATTACCCATTAGGCAGAGTAGGCAACTGCCTATGGGCCCCGCGACTTTTATGGGCCCCATCAGGGGCCCCCAGGGGCCCCCATGGGACCGTGACCGTAGGTCTGGGGCCCCAAAAGTTTGACTGCCTATGGGCCTCCACGGTGCTTAATCCGGCGCTGGCCGCGCGCACTCATATAAGTAAGTCCTGCAGACCTTACACAAACTTAGGGCTAACTCTCCAAATTACACACCAATGAGATAAGAATTAGCTCCTTGCGATTTCTGGCTTTCTCCAATACTAAAAGGTTCGTTACGGGTGAGCCATTACTAGAGGAGACAAGAAATAATGGATGCAAACACGAGGTCATTTGGAGTGCTGTCACATGACAATCTGATCCAATTATTATATGTACAAGGGATACGATGCACGAGAATTACATTAATTTGGAAAGAAGATACTTCGTTCTGAAGGATTTTTACAATTATTGTAAACTGATAAGTAACGCTTCCTATGCAAAGTCTGTTACCGAACGGTTTGCTAACCCAGCCCCCCCCCCCCCCACTCTCTCTCTCTCTCTCTCTCTCTCTCTCTCTCTCTCTCTCTCTCTCTCTCTCTCTCTCTCTCTCTATATATATATATATATATATATATATATATATATATATGCATACATACTAAAACATTTAACCTGTTCTTCCGACAGTACATCTTTATTTAAGCTATATTTCGATAGGTACATTCTAACTTTTATTTCAATTCAATAGGACTTACTACCAACGTATTGCTTCGTTCAAGATGGTGAAAATAAAATAAAGTAAATAAAGTTGAATACAGGTGATGAAATATATGTATGAACTCCTTGTTGAAGTCATTTTAAAGGACCTTTACGTGGCTCCCTGACATATTCGACTAACGATTATCCGTCGTATGATGGAAAAATTACGAAGCCACACGAGAACCCGTTCGAACTTCGGAAACAGTAAACACTGCTAATTCGTCTTTAATGATTTCATTCTCTATCATTTCCTCTTTAAAGCCGCGTGATAATTATTTTCTGACAATATTATGATTTTCGCTCATGAAAATTTAGGAATTTCACTCCAAGATACTTAATTAAAAATATTTTTTAAAAATGCCTCTTTAATGCAATAATTGTATATTTTTTCTAAAGTTGAAACCTTGTGCCCATTTTCTTTATGACTAAAGCTAGAAATATACAGCGATCATCATTATTATCTGTTAATATAAGGCAAATCCTGGGAATTACAGTTCTAATAATTGGCAATGTTTATATGCATCATCTGTTGAACTTGTCCATGAATCAAATGTATAAGACAAAATCCTCTAACAGAAGAGCAATTCAATAAAAACCAAAGTAAAATTCGCTTAACGAGGAAATCTTGAACACGTAATAACTCGTAGGGACACGCATATCTCAGATTTGTGTGCGCATGTGCGAACGCAGTCTTAGGGTGATCGTATGTATGTGCTTGCATGTGTGTTTGTGTGCCTAAGGGTGGAGAGAGATAGGGAACTAGATTACAGTTGAATGAAATGTACATTTCGGGAAAATGAAATAATACGTTTGTGTACGTGCGTTGTAAGGAAGGGTTGTGTACCACTTGACGCAAAGGCATAATTGTCTTTTAGCACAATCAAAGTACATATGTCTGTATCCACGGAAAGCTTTCATTAACAAATATCAGTAAATTTTCTCGTGCAATTCAACGGATTCGTATTACACTAAATTTGACGTAACTTGAATTTTTTTAAAAATCCGTCTTCTTCTACTCAAAGCAGCCACTAGTTGGTTTCATGCATCCCCTTTAAAATAAAATGAAAAGTTGTGTTCCGATTTGCGATGCTTAATATTTGGATGTCAGATAAATAAAGATATGTATACAAAACTCTAAATAACATAATCTTGAAATAATAAAACACAGGGCTGTGACTAAAATGAAATAGACAACTACCATTACCAGTACAAATAGATACATTATTATGTATACAAAATATAAACACATGCTGATGAAATTTAAGCAACAAAGGGAGAGCTGGGAACTTTAATTGGTTTCTCATAATGCCATTATTAGTCGCTGATACATGTTTTGTCACATTTAAGACTTGAGAAGTGTTTACAGAAAGCTTCATTTAAACCGTTATCTGTTAAAGCGTAAGATTTATTAAGTTTATTAGTCTAAGAAAAAAATATTTACCTGGTGGCACCTGTACCTTTGGCCATCTATCACGTGTGGAATACCTGAATTTACCTGTAATTACGATGACCAGGTGTAAATGGGTGACAGTTAGGAGTGATAAATACGAAACTATTGCTTGCTTTGCGTGCTTTTTCCTCAGTGAAAACCCTACCGCCTTGATGGGTGGTTAGTCAATAAATTTGTATAAATTTCGACTCCTTTCGATTTGGATTAAATTGCCAGATAAATACAAATTTCAATGTAAGTTTGATTAAAAGTGTAAATATTTAAAATTCATACATACTCCAGTGAATCACGTTGCTTTTACAGACATGGCGTTTTATAAGATTGCGTCCATCATCCATCCATCCAAATTTTGTTTCTTCCTGCTTTTGTGTTCACCATTCCTCCTTTTCTTTTCGCTGATGTGTAGGTACATGCGAATCAATACATAGGAATGTAGCTAGTAAAGTTGGTTGGTAAATAAATGCATAAGTTTGTATGAAATACAAAACATGTTTAAGACAGTTCGGCAAACTTGACACTAGCATGTATATCAGAAACGGACATAAACATGAGCTTGCGTACGTGCCAATTTTACATCATATTTGTTAAACGAAGCAAATAATTTCGATCTAGCCTTGCTAAGGAAAGGATTGAACTTGTTCGACGTAATACATTTATATTCAGAACAAATGTAAGATTCCATTCGATGTATTGCACTTAAAATCGGGTACAAATGTAAGGGTCAATCCATCACATACCGAACCAACACAATATTTAATTAATATAGCTAAACATATTGTAGCAAATTACATTTAAGTACATTTTGTTTCCTCGGATAGTACAACATCACTTTAAATTATAGTATGACGTCATTTGTGACGTCAGTATGTGATATGTACTGAACTGGGTTTACGAACATATATAAAACACGAGTCGTGTATTAAATAGATTACATCTTAAGATTAACCGATTAAATAGTCTGCTAATACGCATAAATTCTTGCCGAGGCATTGTATTTATGACGTAATTATGTTATTTAGTTCATCATACAGCTGAATGCGTAATAGTGAAATCATACTTTTGATTTCGTTCATCATTTTGCTGTACCCATAACAGTATAATCATACGTTTATTTAGTTATCATATTTATGTATGCATTATTGTGAAATCATATTTTTATTTAGTTTATCATACTGATGTACGTATTATATGAATATCACACTGAATTTGACCATGTATGTTATTGTCAAATGCACCTAATCCAATTACCTTTGTAATCCGATCTGAGACAATAATATTGTTGAAATGGAACAAGACTAGATATCAATACCAAGGTGACATCCTGAAAATTTCAACTGGGCTATATAATTGGTTTGTAGTTTGCGCGGTCTTCTAGAATGTATCACACACACCCACACCCACACGCACACACACACACACACACACACACACACACACACACACGTGTCCGTTGACATGACATTCTACTCCAATTGAGTGGACACTAAATAACACGCTTGTATTGCTGTTACACAAAACTCCGAATCTAAATATAAAAGGAAAACGAAAGTACAATATATATATATATATATATATATATATATATATATAGTTTGATCATATGCCTCCAATAATGACCTCCAAACCTAACTTACCAATCCAAATTCAACCTGCTTATTGATCACCACTAAAGAAACATGTTATTTTCTTAATCAAGTCATCTCATATACATCATCGTTATTTATATATTTTTTACTTCTTCTTCTGTTCTGTCTGTTCTCTCTCTCTCTCTCTCTCTCTCTCTCTCTCTCTCTCTCTCTCTCTCTCTCTCTCTCTCTCTCTCTCTCTCTCTCTCTCTCCAACTGCTATCATCTATGAACATTTCACTGGCATTTTCTGAACTTTTCAGGGGAATTAACCTACGCAATTCTAAAATGCTGGCAAATATTTGTGACAAATAGGAAAATGTAATAAAAAGAAAGTTACGAATTTTCTGACTATTTAATATTGTTTGATTTGTTATAATTACATTTCATATCCCTTGTAGACAAATCCTCTTATTCCCTCGCCAGTCCATACAAAGAAGCATAACTCCGCGTACTTTAAATAGGGCTCAATAGTGCACATACGCTGGTGGTTTCCCCTCAATAATACACCATGAAACTATATGCATGGCCATTATCAACTGCAAAAGTGAATTCATATCTCCGTTTTGGTTTACATAAACTGTTGACATTATGAAAGAAATAATAAGTATATGATTGGAAGAAAAAACAAATAAACAATAGAAAGAGTTTCCTTTAATAATAAAACTTAGATGGACTTTATGCGATAATTATATTTGTTTGTGTATTATTTTAAACTACAAGTTAAATATTACTTATCTTTTACGATATCGTACGGTATGGTGGTATTCGAAGTTTTCTGTATTTTTTTCTTCAAAGCGCCACCTATCGTGTACATATGTACACTACATCCCCATGATCTACTAGTTCGATATCACCAATTGATTTCGGGAAAACGTCGGGATTGTTGAGGGGTACACTTTTTTAAACATAGGCCCATCAGTTACGATTTCTCCAAACAATGGCCGTACCACATGTTCTCAGTTAGAACCTGTATCTTCTTATAACTGCCATCACTGTAACAAACTGGTTACAAGTTTGTTGTCTGATAATGTCCAAAGATGTTATACAAGAGTTAGACCACATGATTACCCTCTTTGTAGAGTATTAAGAGAGTAATCTATGAAAGCAAATAATAATAATAATAATAATAATAATAATAATAATAATAATAATAATAATCGCTTTACAACATCTATAATGATATGAATACAAAAAAAAAAAACCATGAAATTTGAAAACAAAAAATGCTGAAAATATTTTAAGGTATGAAACATTATTAGGTCTTTAAGTTTGTTCTTGCAGTCGAAAAAGGTGAGTATTAAGAACTTTTGAAAGGGATCACTGTGTCTTTGTGTCTAATTTCAATGGGCAATTCATTCCACGTTGCTGTGCCCTGGTATGCAAAATAACGTTTTCCATATGACTTCGTTTTCATAGTGGGAATAATGAGTATACGACTGTCATCAGAAGAGCGTATGTTGCTGGTGTGCACACATAGGTGAGGCCGGATGGGTATGCTGGACTGGAGTCTGTCAGTGAAACGTAACACGGAGAACACATTTTGTGTTTGATTCTGGATCGAGTGGATAGCCAGTGTAGGGTACAGCATTGGGGAGGTTTGCTCTGATCGAGGTACTCTAAAGATGATCGGAGCAGCTGTGTTTTGAGCGTTTTGAAGTTTCTGGAGTAGATATTGAGACGAGTCAGCCAAAAAGTACTAATGAACACACACGTGTTTAAGTGGCATAAACGGAAAGATATTTGCGATTGGAACTGATGCATCTCAGCTGAAGAAATGCAGCATTGCATATGTTCACGACACGTTGGTGCAGTGTGAGAGTACCGTCTAGAGTAACACCTAGGTTTTGTGCTGACTTTGTGAATTTAATGTTGGTGTTGCTGATATTTATTGTTTGAAGTAAAGGATGTGAATGTGAAAAGTCTTTTTGTGGCGATGATAATGGCCTCAGATTTATGACCATTCATCTACAGCTTGTCAGATGTCACCCATGATTTCACATCGGAAATGCACATCTCTACTCTTTGGATGGAAGCATAAACTTCAATTGGTTGGCTAGATTTGTATATTTGGGTGTCATCAGCGTACAATAGGGGAGACACTGTGTGATGATCTATGATACTTGAGAGCGGCTGAGTGTATAGAATGAAGAGAACACGTCCAAGAACAGACCCATATGGAACATCACAACATAGATCAACTGGGCTGGGGTGTATTCTATTTGCAGATACAATTTGTGTCCTGTTGACTTAATAGGAATTGAACCACAGTAAGGCTGTGTTGTGAATGCAAAATACATCCTGGAGACTGTGAAGTACTATATCATGGTCTTTTGTGTCAAATGCTGCAGACAAATCAAGGAGGGTGAGGACTGTAATCTTTCCGCTATCCAAAGCAGAGAGAATATCATTAAATACTTTCAGAAGAGTACTTTCATTACTGTGGCAAGGGCGATATGCAGACTGTACATTGCTAAAAAAGACGGTTTGAATGAGATACAAGTTCGGTTAGAACAACTTTTTCTAAGATTTTTTATATGAGCGGGAGATTAGAAACTGGGCGGTAGTTCTTTAAATCGTTATGGTCAAGTGCTGGTTTCTTCAGGAAAAACTTTACTGTGGCAGTTTTGAATAATGATGGGAATTCCCCGGTTGAAAGAGAAATATTAATAACATCAGATAGTGAAGGCAATATTGGGTCTAAGCACTCAAGCAGTAGTGATTTTGGAATTGGATCAAGTTCACATGACTTTGGTGCACTCTTCGTCACGATTGTCCGTACTAAATAATCAAATAATCCTAATGGTTATCAATGAAATTCTGTATCGTAACTGTATGGTGACGACGAGTCAGTTGAAATTGTGTTGTTGTCAAGCGTACCTCTAATGGCTTGTATTTTGTCACGGAATACATTTGCGAATAGGTCCAGAAGGTCTACTGGAGAGAAAGTTGGAAGTGGTGTACATTTGTTCCTTGACATTAGTTTGTTAGCTATCTCGAAGAGCTCATTGTAGCTTGAACTCTCTGTGATCTTAGTACTGTAGTGGGATAATTTGACTAAATGGACTACGTTTTTGAAGTTCTTTATAGTGGCTTCATAGATTTATTTATGAATCGTGAGTCTGATGGAAGGCCAAAACATATCTGCTTTACGACGGTGTCTTTTAGGAGTTCGATGCTGGTCCCTAACACTGCTGTACCACGGAGAACACGTTTTAGTTCATACTCTGCACTTTGTGGCTGGGTCATGTTTTTGAAGCAGTGAACGCACACGGTTATCGAGCTGTTCAGGAGGTAAGGTTGTCGTTATGTTTTCTTGGATGTCATGCATTAGTTTGGTTCTATTTATCATACGGAAGTTTCTCTTAGTAGCAAATAAAGGTTGAGGGCTAGTGACTGATACGTCGAGATGGCATATAATGCAGATGAGATCTGATGTAATGTCGTGGGATTCAAGGGTGGATCGCAGAATATTATCATCAGGTCTATGAAGAATCCAGTCTTAAATATGACAATGTTTATGGGTGGGTTGGTTAAGTGACTCTTTAAGGTTGAAAACATGAATGGAATCTAGGAGTTTTTACGTGTAAGGGTTTCCAGGACAGTCAAAGTGAAAGTTGAAATCTCCATGAATAATTAGGTTGCCACCTATCGAATTTCCATATTCCAGAAGTTTCGGAAACAGCCCCAAAAAGAGAGATTCAGTCAGCTTGCTTTTTCTACTAGGAGGAGGGCGGTTGAGGCAGAAAATAAAGACTGGCCTTTGTTCCAATGTGAGTGTTGTTTGTACTAGTTCAAACAATGTGTGGCAGAAAGGTTGTGATGACAGCAACTCCACCTCCGTGAGAGTGGCGGGGGAACAACTGGATGGAGTAAGAGGTGGGTGTTAAATCCGCGCAATTGGGCTCATCACCTGATGTTTTTAGTTATGTTTCTGTCAGGAAGAAGACGTCGATATTCTGGTCGTTGATAAAATTAACTATTTCTGTGCGCTTTTCCTGTGGTCCTACTGATTTGGCGATGAATAATACAATACGCAGTGGTATCTCTGGGACAGTTTACACAACGGTTGACGATTTGAGATAGATTTGCACCAGGTTATCAAAATTAGCGGCCGAATTTTTAAATTGTTTTGCTGCAAAGATCGAAATGGAGATAACTGGAATTCTTCTTTTCGTTCTAAGCGTGTTAGCTTTAAAACAACGTTTTTTTTTTCGCTTCCGTTTACATTTAAATAAATGATGAATGTAGTCTTGAGCATAATCTAGTATGAAAAGCCAATTAGGGGTCATTCAAAGCAATTAATGAGGGTAACTCATAGCATAAACGGGGTGACATGCGATCATGCGATGGCGGTTTATTCAAGAACAAAAGACATCTTAACAGTGGAACAAGAAAGCTGGGAACAATTCTAATTGTTCCCGTTTCCAAAATAAGGAGACGAAGAAACACGTACGAACTGAACAGCTAGTCATGATGAAACACAATAATGAAGACGAAGATAGACAACAAGCACATATATCATTTAAGAAAACAGCACAAAAAACTGAAGAGCTGCCTCAAGCCGGTTTAACAATAGCGGCCATCTTTCCGGAACCAAGAGTTAAAATGTGAAGTTGTTGTTTTCTGGTGGCTTTCGCAATTGACAAGTGTTTCTTTTAAAATAATTGTTGTACACGATTTATTAATTTTCATTGGAACACTGGGAGTTGTTGTTTAAACATTCCGAGGTTGACATGTACTTTAATGCTCACGTTGGTTGTCCATTCTCGCGAGAGTCACGGAGATACTCTCCCCGTCACAGGCGGCACGTGTGTAGAATGATTTTAGTTGAAGTGGCATTAATTTTGCAAGATGATTTTGCTACTTTTTTTTATCATGTCACTTTAACAAATATTTGTACAGCATTACAGCGATAGAAGAGTAGCTTCCCTTGTGTCCTTGAATCTACATGGCGTATGTTTATCGATTGTTTTATATATTCGTTTGATTTAAACATAATATTAAATGCATTTTAATATAGAAGAAGGAGCAATAAATATATGCATACAATATCATGGTGGTCAGTGTTTTTATTTACGTATTCACCGATCGCAAATTTAATCCGGAGCTTTGTCTATTGAAAATGATTTCCGTTGCAATATATTTACTTTTGTCCGGATCCAGTATTTCTTACTCTTCCAAACGAAGATCAGAATAGTCTGTATCCGTGGAGATCGCATGGAAACAAAAATGGCGGCTGATCCGGAGGCGGAAAAATATTATCTTGAAAGTATCCTGAATTAAGCGATTATGTATTGTAATCTCTGTTATAAACACATTATTCATATTGATTAAGCAGTCATTAAGCATTATCTTGGAGGAATTTTGTGTAACACGTAAAAACAATAACTTAGTTCTATTTTAAATTAGACATGTCTGTCGGCATAGTTCCCATTCTCTATTATATTATTCTCTTGTATTAAGATATAAGCTCTTACGTCATAAGTCGTGAATAGTGTAGAAAATAAATGCTTATTGATTTTTGTACATAGATTTGTTGTTTTCGATCATCAAATGGCAACAACGCATGCAATTCTGTAACCAGGAACATATGTGAAAGTTGACCACCCATCATGCATAAGAAAAGAGTTTTAACTTCATGAGTATCCAGTGTATCATAATTTTTGTTTGCATATATTTTCTAATTGGGCCAAGGTGTACCGAGGATGCACAAATCTTTATGGAAAAGAAGAATATTAGCAATAATCAAGTGTAGTTTTTAATTCAGTTAAGGCACAGCATTGTGGTAAAAACAAGAGATGTTGCCATGATGCACAACTGCAAAAATAATGTAAAAATTGTACCTGTTTGCATTTTTGAAAGTCATTGATTGCAAGAACAGATGCAAATTAATTTATATTCACATATATAATAATACTCTCTCAACAGCATTACATTCCTTTTAACTGTTGACAAATAAGAATTCAGAATAGAATCTAAAAGTAAGGACATTTATTTCATAACAATAATAAATTATACTTCCTACTTAGTATAACTTATTTCCATCCTCTTCCACAGAAATTATTTCTTAAATTCAAGATTTTTGAGGTGAGATAAATTCATTTTTCTATTATAATAAAATAGTTGAAGCACAATAAATTAATATGTCTAAATAATTTAAGATAAATTCAAGCATTTATATGTGTGTATTATAAAGGCTGGGTAGATGACAGATTAGAGTGAGAGGAAGCATGCCAGTTTTGAATGTTACGATTTAAAAATAAAATAAAATAAATATTTTGTCGTCATTGTCATTCTTTTCCTGGGGGAAAGATATTCAGTGTCTTACCTGAAGGGGGTTCACAATTCATAAACTGGAATTTTTTCAAATATCTTTTATCACATCAGGTAAGCTTGTTTCTGCATTATTTTGTTCTATTAGAAAATCTGAAAACTTACTTACTTTTGAAAAATGTAAGCAGTAACATTTCTTGACCATTTTGAATATGTATAATCTTGCTATCCAAAGCAAGAGCCATATGAGGATTCATGTAACCATGATTGGGTTGCCAGATGCCATTGACAAGGAAATTAGGGCATCATTGGAGTTGACATTAACTCCAATGACTTCATTATAGATGAAACGTGGACAAGTGCACAAGGAAGTTTAACGTGTATTTTAGGTCGTTTAAAGCAGGAACTACAGAAAATGGTCATCATTCCATGGATTGTGTGTCCATTCAAAATAGAAAAGTAGATGCAGTTAGTGTAGTTGTACAGCAGACTAGGATTAGACATAAAATAAATCATTTCCATGGCAAATGTACAGCAGACTAGGATTAGACATAAAATAAATCATTTCCATGGCAAATGTACAGCAGACTAGGATTAGACATAAAATAAATCATTTCCATGGCAAATGTACAGCAGACTAGGATAAGACATAAAATAAATCATTTCCATGGCAAATGTACAGCAGACTAGGATTAGACATAAAATAAATCATTTCCATGGCAAATGTACAGCAGACTAGGATAAGACATAAAATAAATCATTTCCATGGCAAATGTACAGCAGACTAGGATTAGACATAAAATAAATCATTTCCATGGCAAATGTACAGCAGACTAGGATTAGACATAAAATAAATCATTTCCATGGCAAATGAGTTCTTTTGTTCTGACATGAAAATGGAGATGAAGTGCTGAAACCACATGCAAGTCACTACAATAGGCTTATATAGATCTACTGTGTTGCAATGCAAGTCATTTACCATCATGTAGCCAATCAAGCCTGCAGGATTTGCTACCAGTTTATGAATACTAGGCAACTGTGATTTTTTTAAAAATTAAGCCAGATGGAAACAGTTTTGTATGATGAAATTGGTTTCAGTCGACATGTCTCTCTTTTGAAACCAGGTATGTTTGTATTTATTTCATTTGGATTTAGAAATCAACTCTGCTGATGCTACTATAAATTGTATGAAATATTCCCAATTTGTGTGAGATAATGAGATATTTATTGGAGATAGGCTTCTAAGCTTTGTGACCCAAACAACTAACACCAGAGAAGTATTACTTGACACAAAATGGCTAGATTTTACTATACATGGAGACTGTAAACATATTTTGACTCTAGCAATTTAATATTTAATGTGTTTTCATTTCCATTAATTCTCGGTGACTCTCAGGTTTAAATTAAGATTTTACTTCTTGGGCTTCCTTGGATAGTTCAGTCCAGGAATCAATTGTCTTTTAGTTTCAGATTTTTATCATTCCTGGTAAAGTTCAGTCCAGGAGTCAATTGTCTTTCAGCTTCAAATTTTGACCTTTCCTGGGAAAGTTCAGTCGAGGAGTCAGTCGTCTTTCAGTTTCAAATTTTGACCATTCCTTGGAAAGTTCAGTCCAGGAGCCAATCATCTTTCAGTTTCAAATTTGGCCATTCCTGTTAAAGTTAAGTTATGGAGTTGATCGTCTTTCAGTTTTAAAATTTTGACCTTTCCTGGGAAAGTTTAGTCCAGGAGCCAAAAGTTTTAACTTTTGACCATTCCTGGTAAAGTTCAGTCCAGGAGCCAATCATCTTTCAGTTTCAGATTTTGACCTTTCCTGGGAATGTTCAGTCATGGAGTCGATCATCTTTTAGTTTTAAAATTTGACTGTTTCTTGGGAAAGTTCAGTCCAGGAGTCAATTGTCTTTCAGTTTCAAATTCTACGGGAAAATCTGAACATAAAATATTTATGAAGAAGCTGTAAGGTAGACTTCAACATATCATTATAACATTAACACCCATTTTTTCTTATCTAAAGACAAATTCAAATCAATTTTGTATGTTCCTTAACTCTGTAAAGAGGAGCAGATCACTGTGGATTCTGATGATGAATTCCAATATGAAGAGGTACCAGTGGATGAAGACTTTGTTGCAGCTGGTTAGTATATATATGTACATATATTCAGGCAAGACTATTTAATGAAATATTAATTCAGGAAACTAGCCAATAACTAACACAGTGACTAAAGATTATTATAATAAGTTCTTCACAGCCAAAAGCATGCAAAAAACACTTAATATTTTTCAATATTGATTACATTTTCATAGATCTCTGTTTGTACACATACTACATCATTACATGCTTTATAGATTTTAAAGCCAACAAAAATTAGATCCCAAAAAAGAATTTTAGGTCTTGTTTAACACACTGTTTTTTCTTCTGGCCTTATTTCTGCCATTGGCAGAGAAACATGTATACATGCTCACCCTCCGGCTTAACTTCAATATAATGCCCCTCATCAGTCACAAATGAATGTATCATGGTTCATTTTCAGGGAATTCGTTCTAAAATTATCAGAAAAATACAACATTGCTAAAGGTAATCTTTTAAAAATATTCTCAAAACTTGCTGATATGGGACAATTTTATAATTGAGTTGGAAACAATGCATGTTGAAGTGTTTTGGATATGTTTTTCTGGAATATTTTGTGCATATGACTTATTTTGTTAAAATTTCAAAGGAAAACTTATTCATTAATTAACCTATATTGAGAAATACCAATTTCCATTTTGTTTTCCTCATATCTACTCAGTGGTATTTGAAATGAACACAAATAATATTGATCACAAAACTATATATATAAATACATGTAGATGGATGCTTTTGAAAGATAACCAAAAATTATTACTTTCAGAGGTCATAATGTGACATATGCCTGTCATAACAACAATATATGACAATGGGTAATAAACATGATAAATACAAAATATATTACAAGAGGTAAATCATTGTAATTACACAAACAGGTGAGTACATTTATTGAAATTAATACAATAACTGTAACACAAACAAAACTACATCAATAATATGAAAGGCATGCATGGTTCATAACTCACTGGTTTGTTTCTTCAAAAATTCTATCAATGCCAAATTGCAGATTTAGAAGAAGACCTTGATGCAGCTGTAAGGACAATCAGAGTGTCGGAGGAGGATGCTCAAGCAACAGTAAGTCAGTACGCTAAATAAATATTTGCAAGATTCATAATACCATCCACATAATATTTGCCAGGGTTTGTAATGTTAGCTACAATAATATGTTAGATTCATAATATATATAAAAAAAATATGATACAAGCCCCTATATGGATACAGGTTTCGGGACTGGTTTAATAAATTACAAGAAGACAAGTTGATTTTACAGAAATTTCAGTCTTTGTTTATTCAACAATATATAATTTTGAAGGTCTTTTGTTAAAATTTAAATCAATAATTTTGTAAATGGTTTTTAAATGATGGACTTTTAACCAGATCATCTATAGGAGATTAGGTTGTTAAAAAACTCTTGTTTGGAATTTTATTGGCACAGATAAATTCAGGGTTAAACTCTCTTTGTTACAAGACTAGATTCTAATTATTTGCATTTTTAAAAAATATATATAAATTTTAATAGAAAATGTTACTTTCTATGAGGTGCATTTATACACTGTATAATTCTATAAAATTCTGTAGACTTAAAGGTTTGAAACGAAACAAAACATAATATATTTTCATTATGTTGTTCCCACTTAGCAACCTAGTACAGGTCAGCAAAATAAAGTTATAATTTTTATTCTGTACATTGAAATGACTTTACATGCCAGTTTAAAGGAATACAATTAAACTTGTTTCATGTGACACATTTTGTGGTTTTGTACATGATCATCTTTTCTGACTTCAATGATTTTGGAGAGTCTTGATTGAGAAACACCTTCGGATTTAGAAAATGTATGTTTTACTATCTAAAATGTTCTGTAATTCCATTCAATAATGGTCATATGTGAACCATGAAAAAAGTTATTTCATCCTGGAAAAATCCTGGAAATTGATTTTTTAGAAAAGCATGGGAGCCATATATATCTTTATAACTAGGCGAGACAGATTCATATGTCTCTATAACTTGACCAGACAGATTCATATATTCTTGTAACTGGGCCAGACTGGTTGATATATCTTTATTATTAGGCGAGACAGATTCATATGTACCAAGTTTTCCTTTATAACTAGGCAAGACAGATTCATATGTCTCTTTAACCTGACCAGACAGATTTGTATGTACCAAGTCTTCCTTTATAACTAGGCCAGACTGATTCATATGTCTCTTTAACCTGGCCAGACAGATTCATATGTACCAAGTCTTCCTTTATAACCAGGCTAGACAGATTCATATGTCTCTTTAACTTAGCCAGACTGATTCAGATATTCTAGTAACTGGGCCAGACTGGTTGATATATCTGTATTACTAGGCCAGACAGATTCATATGTATCAAGTCTTCCTTTATAACTAGGCCATACAGATTCATATGTATCTTTAACCTGGCCAGACAGATTCATATGTACCAAGTCTCCCTCTATAACTAGGCCAGACATATTCATATATCTCTATAACGTGGCCAGACAGATTATTTTTGTTACTGTTCCAGACTGGTTGATATATCTTTATTACTAAGCCAGACAGATTTATGATTCATATGTACCAAGTTTTCCTTTATAATTAGGTGAGACAGATTGATAACTATACCAGTAAGATTCATATATGTAAGTTTTTCTTTCCATCTCCAGTGCAGGATATAAGGTTTTATTTTATTTTCAGGCCAGAAAAGAGGGACTGTCCAAGCCATCTGTCACCCAACACCCAGAAGTTATTGATGATTTTGTCCGCAACTTTTTGGTACGAATAGGCTTGACTCGCACTCTGGATTGCTTCCAGACTGAATGGTATGTAAATTAGGAAGATTTAAACTGAATGCAGCACGTGGTATGCATATAACTAGCTATGGAAATTTCCATTCAGTTTTCTATTACATAGAACTAGCTAAGGAAATTTCCATTCAGTTTTCAGTCACATAGAACTAGCTATGGAATTTTTCATTCAGTTTTAAATCACAGAGAACTTAGTCTGAATATACCTCCCTGATTTCAATGACAGAAGTCATTAATCTTATAAATGTGCACAGAGCTTAGTAAGTTCATTCCATTGATTTTTAATGTCTATTTTGACTGCATCCAGAGTGGCCCAAATCCTGGAATTCTCTGCGTCTTTCATGCTTAACTGACTTTCCATGCTAAAACAAAGTGACATAGTTCATCTTATTTGGTAACTGCTGGAAAATTTGGTAAATTACCATAATGTTGAGAGTTTTTAGCTATATTCCTTTGCACACATGAACATAGAAATTACACTGCTTGTTAAATCCATGTGAAAGGCAAATTTATAGTTGTCATTCATTTTCTTTGCTGATTAGACGTGGTAAATATCGGAAGCAGATGAATCAGATGTAGTATTTTCCTTCTGTGTACGTACATGTGTAGTTGTACTTACACCCCTTTGTTGCAAATGGACATGTTCAGGAACTGGAAATGACCGTCGAGCAGGTTTGTCTTTTACACTGAAAACTTCCATTTGAAATGAAACGTACAAACAATAACAATGTTAGCCCCCCCCCCCCCAGGCATAATCAGGTTTGAAATTATAAATCAACATATGAACTATGTTATGTGCATCTTTTGTCTCATTTATGTGTTTTGTTTTTTAAATTGGTTGGTACAAATAAATGGGGAGGTGTATTCAGTCTATAGCTGAAGAATTTTCCATTCAGTTTTTCATCACGTAGAACTAAGTATGGGAATTTTAATTCAGTTTTCTATCACATAGAACTAGCTATAAAATGTTTGATCCAGTTTTCACAGGTAGTGTTAATGCAGAGTTTTACATCCTGGATATAAAATGCATCAATCCAGGCAGAATAAAATTCTACTTTGCATTCATTTGATGCAGATCTAGAGAGTTCCCGTACGAAATAATTAGGCGGATTCTGCCTGGAACTTAGGGAGACTCCAGGCGGAATCTGCCTAAAATGTAAAAAATCTGGTTAATACTAAGGCGGACATGGAAAATTGGAGAAGTCAAAGATGAATCCATCTAGAGTCCGTCTAACTCTAAGGCGGACTTTTGTCAAAATTCCTGTTAATAATACATCTTTGGGCAGAATTTTGGACTTTGTTAATTTTCCAACCACCATCTAGGTGGAATTAGGAACTTAGTCAGTGACATCTATTATATGAAAGGAGGAATCTGGACTTAGTTTATTTTCTAACCAACATCTAGGCGGAATGAAGAACTTAGTCATTTACATCAGTTTAATAAATCAGAATTTGGACTTGGCTTTTGTGTGTCTGTAACTTGTTAAATGTAAATTTAGACTTTTTTCTTTCGTTTAACAGCGATGAACTGAATGTGTCTTATTCATTTTACAAAGACAATGCTACTAAATTACATAAATGACTGAAAGATTTTTAAAAAATAATACATGTAGAAAAAAGTAACTTTGCAAGTTTTATTTTGTTTGATATTTTCAAGCTTGGATGATGTGACCTAACAAATGTGAAAACAACATAAAGGTTCAGAATTTCTGAGGTGATGTATTCATTCCATAATGAATCTGTTGGTATAGATTAGTAAACTGTGCAACATCTCTGAGTCAATAACTGTAATTGGCTCCCAAATATAAATAAAATCCATAGTTAATGATAAAACGATCCCTTCCTTTTTACTAAAGGTTAAGTAACTTGGACTTACACAATGCCTCATAATTTCCATTTTAAGTTTTAAAAAAATGATGTCTTGAAACTATTTAAAATCTTTCAAAATATAGTGGGGTATCATCACTAAATGTATTTTAACTAGGATGCACACTTGTGAATCTTCAAGATCACACTGCAAACTCGGTGTAAAACATGAAAATTGTGTATCATTCCAAAACATACCACCACCATCCCATTTCAAATTAGAGTATCCAATTTTAAGCAGTTGACTCTTTAAAAACACCTTATAAGTCACCTTATCCACAGAGTTATATGATATTAAGTATAATTAATTATTCTACCATGGCAAAAGAACTTAATTAAAAGGTCTGAAAAATTTAAAATGAATACGAGCAACTTGATTTTCTTTTATTTCATGTGAGAATTAAATTTGCTTATAAAAGCTTATATGCCATGATAAGCACACACTGAGACAAACCTCACATGTTCTGGAAAATGTACAAGTTTGTTTTGCTTGGCTTAAAATATAAAAAAGATGTATATGAAAATCAACATTAATAAATTAGTATAATGAAGTTATCTACCATTTTCACTTTCATACATCTTGAAATTAAGATTACCAGCACTCAATAAACAGATAATAACCTACCTCACAGTGATGAAAGTCATTCCTGCATGGTTCATCTAATGTACCTATTCAGTCTTTATTGGCAGTAAGAAAATACTCTAAAGTCTTCACATTGTTCTAGCAGTCATTTCTCTTGAGAAAAATAATTGGGATGAATATAATTGTACTAGATCCATATAACAGTAATTCTGTGGGAATTAAGTAAACCAGTAATTATAGTAAAGTGATACACTGTTAATTATATTCAGCATATGCAGGAACTGTCCTCAAATTTACTGTGTCTAGCACTCCTTTGACGACTAGACAAGTTCTTCAGCATGTACAGTAAAGGCTAAAAAACTATAAACTTTACACATTGTGGTTTTCTTTCAGTTTTATCAAATGAGATTATTTAATACAAATAATTAGTCCTAGAATTCTGTTTTGTCATTTCTTGTACAAATCTGCAGCAATTTCCTCCTGGACTTGTAACAGGACAAAATATCATTTGTAATAAAAAAACACTGTCCATATGTTGCAGAAAATGCACTTTAATCAGATTCCAACTTGTTAGGAAATCTGCAAACATAGAGTCTCTTTGCTCCTGGATACTCAATGAGCATACAGTTTGAAATAAGGTTCTGAACAGGTACCACCTGAAGATCATTTGTTTTCATGACAGCTAAGAGGCTCAGTTGTTCTCCATAATTCAAACACTTTAGCTTTTCAATGAATGCTAGTGTCTTTTGTTCTCCATTTTCTGAAATTATAATAAAAAATCTTACTTGTCCAAAAGATCCTCCCTGTCTACTGTTGTACTCAACAGTAGAGTTGTTCCGTTTCAACATTCGTGAATAAGCGAGTCCATAGATCACACTATCATTAATTTCTACTCTGCTGAAGCTTCTAAATTTAGGTGAAATAGGTTCAAAACCAAGAAATAAATATAGGGCTTCATTTTCTTCCTCTGTTAGAGCTCTTTCTTTCACTCCACCTAAAATGTAAATACCATTATCAACTCTGTCACCTCTTTTTAGTTGGCTTGGTGATTCAATTGAATTATACAGTTTTTCACATAAGGATCCTTTTTTGATGCATTTTTGCTTCAATTCAGGCAATTTCTGCACGAATGACACTCCTGTCACAATCTGATTGTCTATATTCTGTGTGCCTCTTATCATTCTGAGAAGAACACCATTTTTGTCTTCAAATGAAAAGCAACTGTGCGTATAAAGCGGTCCAAGGTTGCGCACACTGTCTGGAAGATGTAGGAGTTGGTGAACATTTAGTCGCATAAAACATGTGTCATACATGGTCTCAAAATGTTTGCAAAAGTCAAGTAGCATATGTTCGGCTCGTTTGATGTCATTTTCATTTGAACCAAATTTCAGAAGAATGTGCATTGCATTTACAAGTAATAGATAATGAGAAAATCTCTCATGATCTAAGACACCATGTAGCACTGGTGCACCAAAGAATAATAGAAAGGACCGATATTCGGATGCCTTCCAATATTTCAGATCTTGAATAGATCTTGGTAACCTAGTGATATCGAGTGTGGGATGAATATTTAACAATCTTTTATCTACTTCACATAATCTGTGGTAAATATTAAATGGTTTCTTATTGTGTTTGGGAAGAAACCATAATTCTAGTAAAAGCTTCTGTACACCAAGGAGGACGCCATGCATGTAGTCTATTGCAATCCCAGTAACAATATTAAATCCAGGAAAAAACAGTAACCATGATGGTCCTTTGATACCTTTAACAGCATAATTGCTTGTATTTCCAGCATTCTGATTTTGAACAGCAGTTCTGGCATTTTCAGTCACACTGTTAACAGTTCTTTCAGGACCCTTTGGAGTCCTTATATCAAAGGGAAACACTCTGGCCTGTCCTTTTCCAACTGATGCAGAAATACCCTGCTGCTCACATTTCCAGCATGAATATGCACCATTGTACTGCATGTGATTGCACAGCAAACTTCTGGCAGGAAGATCTGCAGTACCACAAAGTAAAATACCCTTACATATGAAAGATCCTTTTTCTGGAGATTGACATTCAATGCCCTGGTACAATTCCTTCATAGTTTTTTGAAGAGGTTTCAAAAATGTTCCCATAGATGGTTTCTGACTCCCAAACCACAAACTTGCTAGGATCATATTCTCTTTTTTCATACGTTGTTTGTAAGGTAGCTCATTTATAACAAGAAAAATTGGCCAAACCGACACTTTACTGCTTTTGAAAACTGGTGCTCCATCTGTGTTAAATGTAAATGAAATGTTATTTGGGTCACTTAGCAATCCATGATTGTCAAACTTAGACTTATAAACCATACCATCATAAATGTCTTCATAATGGCAACTTGGTGTGTTTCGTTTGAATCGATGTTGAAGATGTTCATAAAAATCATCCTGGACAAACAAGTTTTGAATTTGCTTTTTCAATGGTATTTCCAGAAAATAGTTTTCCTTACTTCTATCAAAGGGCTTTGCACAAAACTCAAATGAACATGTCTTACGTGAGCTATCTTCAATCGGTCCTAAACAGTATGAACAGTAGTAGTGATACACTAAAGGATTACGCAGGTTTGTAAAAAACTTTTTAAACTGATAAAGTTTGGTACACAGATTGTGTCCACTTGGAAGAGTAAATGCAATTATATTTAGCAACTGTTGTGTTGCATCACCAACTAGATTGTACTTTGTTGTGAAGACCGCCAACAGTAGCATGAGAGCTCCAACTGTGACACAAGATCCAGGATATAAAAAAATTGAATCTGCATCATGCATCTGTTCAGCTTCTGAATCTCCATGGAAACCAAGTGTATCTTCTTCATCAGAATCTACAAAAAGTATGTCGTCATCATGTTCCAGATTCTCGTTAGCCTCAAGAATTTCATTCAGAATTTGGTCTAATTCTGGGTCTGTGGTTTTGAGATCATTCTCTATAACTTTGTTAATATCAAAACCTGAAGGACCACCATCTCTATCCTCCTGGAACAAATAAAAAATAAATCACTAGAATTATAAATTTTTATATCTAATACCATTAGTTATCATAACAAAATTGCTAGAAACCAATTTTTTTTGGGGGGGGGGGGGAGCAAACTAAATGAGTATGAGGGATTGATATTGTACCTGCTTTAGTATATTCTGGACATGTACTAATTTAATATAATACAGATATGACATACTCCATGAAAGTTTCTGAGTGAATGTGACAAAAGAAAAGGTCTATATATACAATAATAGAAATTTTGGAATTTTAATCAACCCACCTCAAACTCTCCAGTTCGACTATTTGTTTGAAAGATTAGACAATGAATATGTCACATATGCCAAACGTTTCACAGCACTTTAATGAAGATTGCAATCTTCTTAAAACTATCAACAGCTATTATCTTTATTACTAAGGAACCGTCCATAAATGACGTCACGAACCGGGTGGGGGTCACACATTTGTGACGATATGTGACGAGGGGTGGAAGATGTTTAATTAAAATGTGACGTCACATCAAAATGCGCAACTTTAAATAAAAGTACCACTTAATTTTTTGATTGCATGTTAATTTTAAAATAGGAAAGGCGGCTTTTTTGGGGGGGAGGGTGAGCAGAGCTTTGTTTTGTCATATTTGAGGGGTCTGACTTTTTGTGACGACGTGTGACGAAAATGGGGGGGGGGGGGGCACAAATTGGCCAAAATCGAGTGACGTCATTTATTGATGGCTCCTAATATCGGATTTAACATGCATACTTTAAATACTACAAATTCTCCTACCCATGGTTACACTTTACCTAGACAAATATACTGTATCACACTACACAATTTCTGCTTGATATTCAATAGGGAACATCGCCGTGACGTCATGGGCATTGTCACGTGAGGGTATTTCCTCACTCGTTTTTCAGAAGCTGTCACTATAAATATTTATACAAAAAGTGCAATTAAAGCTCTTCTAGATCATAAACGTTGTTTAAAAAAAAATAGTTCCCAAGATGGAACCACGACAAGTTGTATCGTTTTGTCGTTGATAATTAGTATTTTAAAAAATGAAACAATTCTGTCTCCTGCTGTTTATGCTGATAATCATTTATGAACTTTAAGGAAATATAACATTCAGTGATAAAACTTGGAAATAATTGTACATCATTGTACGCTATAACATATTTGTTTAAAAATGAATACATTTTTACTTGGAAAAATTAATTTACATGAAAGCAATACCCCTTCTCCCAGAATCCGCACCCCCCCCCCCCAATAAAAAAGCTGTTTCCTAACGCCTGAAAGGTGGGGGGGGGGGGCTGTCATTGAATCACCGGAATAAAAAAAAAAGCTAATATTTACCGTTTCCGCTGCTGATAACTCCATATATCCATTACATTCATCTTCAGACGCAACATCTTTCTTGATTTCTGCGGCACAGTTTCTTCTTGCTGTACAAGTCGGTTGTGATTCGACATTAGAAAGTGTTGTCCCCACAAACGTATTGTCCATTTCACTTTGTGAAATATACAGTCTAGGAAGTTTCATTTCCGCATCATAATTCCTACTCCCATACGGTCCTCTGCGATTTTTTTTCGACTGAGATTCGGCCATTTGATAAAACAAAAGGATCTACCGAGAAAGGCTGTATGAGATAATATGCTCTGAAAGGAGAAACATGTGCGAGCAATCCTTGATTGGGGAACTATTAAGGAAGTTCCCCTATTTGTTAATGTACAAAAACCATACTCTACCAACAGGTTTCGATTTTGGAAATATGCTTAGCTAACATAGAAATAAAATAATAACTTTAATGTCTTGATCGGAAAAATGTGTTAACACCTTTTTAATGGCATCTTTTTTTTTTGGGTCGATAGCCGATGCTTGTATTTGATATTAAAATCCCTAACTGCGCCCCACACCTCTGCTTCTGGTAGCATCCTTTTGCTTCATCTTCGCGCCAAGTCTTTAACAAACGGCCATAGCAAGCGGTCACTTTCTTTGAAGATTATTAACACGTGGGAATTTTATTTTTCGATCAGCATTCGAAATTGTACTTCAACTTTTATAATGTTTGCCTGCATTTATTTCGTGGAAGACAATTCTTTAACTGTTGTTGGACAGAAGAGCAAGCGCCTGCAACATCTTGGACAATTTAAAGAAAGAGAGAATGTGAAAATGACCTGGGGAAAAGATCTGTTTTTAGGAACCATTGTGAAGATCCATGGTGAGTGTTTTTTGATTTATTGTAATACCTAAAAAAGATAACGAGATCCTAAGATGTTCTACCCACGTTCAAACTAGTCTGGTATTGGATTCATTTGGGTTTTGTTTAAAAACAAAATTCTGTATCAGTTCGTAGTAAACTAAAAAATAATTCTTGTAGTCCTCTTCTTTCATTTAATTACTTGTAGTATTTCATACAAAGATATCTATAATTTTTTTAAATACCACGGTTGAACTTGTATGAAATAATAAAAATGCTATGGATTGCTTTAATCCGGCTGGTTGCGTAGGCAAAAACGTTTTCCACCGGGTGTATGTATGTGTGTGTGTGTGTGCGCGCAAAGGACTGTCCATAAATGACGTCACGCACCGGGGGGGGGGGGGGGTAGTCCTACAATGTAAGCCCCGACGCTGATATTTATGTTTGCTCGCGTCTGGCACTAAAATCAAGATCAACATGTGATACGTCTTACGGGTAGGACTGGGGGGGGGGGGGGCTAACTCATTTGTGACGAGTGGGAGGAAGGTGTTTAAAAATGTGACGTCACATCAAAATGCGCAACTTTAAATATAAGTACCACTTAATTTTTTGATTGCATGTTAATTTTAAAATAGAATATTTGAGGGGTCTGACTTTTTGTGACGACGTGTGACGGAGGGGTGTGTGTGTGTGTGTAATAAATCGGCTGAAATCGCTTGACGTCATTTATGGATGGCCCCAAAGAACAACTTATAAATAGGTCTAGAGAGGTGAGATAGAGATACAATTTTGGAAAATTTTATCGAATTGTTCTCCTAAAATAAAAATAATTTAAATTGAGAACAAAAAGATAAAGCTGATCATATTTGTGTATATATAATTGTGTGTCTTTACTTCATAACCATAATATGAAATCAGATAAAATTATGAAATGAACTTTAAAAGTTTTATGATTTTGACTTTTAGGCTTTCATTCTTTGCCAAACAGAAGCAGTTGCATTAAATTGACTGTTTTTGTAGCTAATTAAGTTAATTCTTCACTGCCTTATATTTCAGAAAGTGAAGATTATCTCACAGAATTTGCTACAAAGGCAAATGCACAGATTTTAAAGAAATTAAAGGAAAGACCCTCAGAGGTACCTAGGGAACTGTTTACCTTTGATCATATATCCAAAACTGATGGTAAGCGACAGCACAAGGAAACAAACAAAATAAAAGAAAGCCGGCAACAGGAGAAGGACTTTAGCCCAAAGAAAAAGAGCAATTTAGTATCTATGCAGCCTAAAGGTAAAATTACAGAAAAACAAAATAGTGTAGATTCAACAAACCCAACAATTGTAAATAGCCAGAAAAGGAAAGTGCAGGAAAAGTCAAATTTGTCCACATGTAACCTGTTGATGAGTGATATTGCCAACCAGTTTGAGAATGATTCCTCAGTACACTATAACGAACCATCTGCAAAGTTGACACCTGATCATTGTGCAGAATCAACAGGGAACTTCCCATTACCGTCCCCAGTATTGCAAAATTTGTGTTCTCAACTACAACTGTCTGCAAGTGCATCCACAGCAAGAGAGGATGAGCCACCAATTTACACCCCACTGACGGCTACTTGGTCTTTATGTACCAGTACAGATAGACCAGATGATAGCCCAGGAAATCTCTTCAGTCATCCAGGTAAAAAATCTTTTAGTATTGTAAAGTAACCAGTAGTGGGCAAATCTTGTGAAGAGCCGAGTGCATTTTCAGAGCATTACATTTAATAGTACGAGTCTGGGTCATACCCACTATATTAAATAAAGACCAAAGGGTATCCAGTGAAAATGATAAACATATAGCATCAAGCTCCTGTTGGTGCATGTCATATTTATATTTATAGCCACAATATCACATTACAAATGAGAAATTAGCTTCAGATTAGACTGTTTTAAATTGAAATTTGAGGGGATGCAATTAATGACCCATGTCTGCAGATAACCAGTTTTGGATGACAAATATCAATTATTAATCATCAATAATCCTAAATAAATCCTAAATAATTAGAGACTTCCAAGTAGAATTAATATGCCAAATGAAGCAAAGTAATAATTTACCAAATACTGGACATGTGATACATCCACCACCACCACAAAAAAAGGAAAAGTCACAATTGACAAACTGCATTAATATCTGGAATAAGGTTGATGAAGATGTAGTAAGCTTTTATTTTTGTGCTTTACTCAATAATTCTGACAAATTGTTGTTATTAGACTTGGTCATCAAAGTATGTCTCCACCAGTACAGTGCAACTCCTGGATGCAAATATACTGGTGAGGCAGTATTTCTCATGGTGGATAGCTAACAACATGCACATGTACACTGCATGGTCATTTTTCATATGATGGTAATATTATATATTTTAAAACTGTTGACATATGAACACAAGTTCACATGTGCAGGCAATTATGGCATTGTGCATTGTCTTATAATAAAATAATCATTACACTTCTTGTTTTGTTACCATTCCAGCACCTCCACCAGCCATTTTGGACTTGTTTGAAGCACTGTGCCAACCACATATACAAAATTATTTGCTGCAGTTTGTTCAACACTTTAGAAATCCAAGACCAAATGCCAGCAGTTTCTACCAAAATGAGACAAACTACTCAGAGGTTGGTAAAATTTATAAATAAAACAGGAGCTAAAATGTATTGCACTGTTTGTCAAATCCTCTTTGGAGGATGTTGCCATTTTGCTTATTTTGGCATCCATGTGCGTGTCCAACTGTCTTTCCCTGTCACTCCATACCTTAAGTTAATCTCAGTGTTTTAGTATTTTGTTAGTTTCATTTAAATTCAGTACCATCTGATTCATCCTTTGGTTTTGGAATATAGCTTCAGTATACACTTAGTCTGAATATTTAAATGAACTAATGTTATAATTATCCAAATTTGGGGTGTGCTCATGATTAAGACATAATACTTCTTATTTGAACAAAATGCATGTTTTGGGATGGATATGGTTACAAACTCAATCCATTTATTTTCTGTTCACATTAATTGTAAATATAACTTTCCAAAATGTAACAGCATCCACCATGATGTGAACATTGTAAGACACTGCTCTCCCCCCCCCCCCAGCTGATCAGAGATCAAATGTAAAAATTAAAACATAATTGGATCTTTGTGCATATGATTAATGGTATGTGCACTCATCTTTTTGACATGATATACAGATGTGGTTTTAGATTTGTTTTACCAGAATTACTCCTATGGATGGGATGAAGTTAGTAAAGTTGGGACTTAGCAAGGAGCGGGGAATATTAAAAATGACTTTGTCACAAACTAAGATTAACCTGTGCATCAAATTAAATTATTTGAAGGAAATGATAACCAGCTAAAGACATTTTCATTTTCTATTATCGATACAATCTCAAGGACCAGCTTTAGGTTAGGGCATGTTAATGGCAGCAGCATAAAATGTAATTGTCAACTCTCTTTCAGAATGGCACAGAATGCTCTACACAGGCATCACTGCAGTCTGTGCAGGAAAGTGGAAATGGGTGTCAGCAGCCAATTCAAAGCAGTTTTTATGTTGCCAACAACTGCACAAGTTCACAGGATTTATTTGTACCCTCAGTACAGCTGGAGTGTAATCCTAATCCTGTGAACAGACAAGAGCCCCACTCATTTCCACATTCTCCAGCATCACCAAGAGCAGCATCTTCCCCAAGGCGATCACCGAGAAAGCCTAAATACCAGGGTGATGTTTCTGGTGTTGCGCAAGAGAGAGATGATGATGTAAGTGTTGTATTGTTGGGTATATATTGGAAGTATTGTAGTAATAATTAACCTCTGTCCACCATGATTTGTAAAGATATTGGATTAGGTTATGTCTATGCATTTGTTACAGTCATTTTTAAATTATAATTTAACCGCTGTTCAAGATGTGTTATAGCAGATAAGTAGAGCCAACTTATAACTAATTTTACTAATTAGAATTTCATTTAATTTCATGGAAACTAGCTACAAATTAGCTGCTTTCATTTAAGTTAAGTAACTCTATTATCATGAGACATGTTTGTGATGTTTAGTTGTTGTCTCTAACAGTGGTAAGAACATATAGTGTTTCCTCTGTATGCCCATGCTTCACTAAGACACCGTGTAATGGAAATTTGCTTTTAGGTCATTTAGGAACTGTGGCCTGGTAAACTATTCCATCAATACAGGTCTAGCCTTGTTGTCTCTAATTTATCAATACCTTTTAAAATTCTAAAGACCTTTATCAATTTGGCCACTTTTGTAGACTATTGGCCTCATGTGCTTTAACAAGTGGATTAAATACATCCTCTTTGCACCATAAGTATTTTTAGTTTCTTTGAGTATTATTTTCAGTCAACTTGTTATTTTGAATACATTTGTTATCAAACAAATATTAAGTTAGATCTCGGCATTCTTTTCCTTTCAAATTATTCTTATCAATATTTGTGCTCCCTTATGAAGCCTCTCAATTCTTTATGATCTGTCAAATTTTTTAAACATCTATTTCTGTATCTATCTCTTCATTATTGACAATTGTATGAAATGTTAGTGGCACAAATTTTCTTGTTTGTTCTAGGTTTAGTTTAACAAAGCCAAAAGCTTTTGTTACTAGTAATGACAAAAAAGATGTACGTATTTATTAATTTTTTATTATTAATTAATATCTGCTTTTAAACTGCTTGTGTCAGAGATAAATGATTTTAAAAGATCAAATTGAATACTTGGATTTTGTATTGTATAAAATATATTCATTAAAATATTTTTTTTTTGTTTTTCAGACAGTCAAACTACTTGCTTCTTCAGATATTGTTGTGAAACGATCTGAATTGCGAAAAGCAACTTCTGCAGCAGCTAAAGCAGCACCCAAAAAAGCAGCTTTCACTCTGGCCAGCAAACTTTTGCCACGACTGTTTTCATGGCAAGAGTTGGCCATGTCTCGTGGACAAGGCCTACGCAAAAAAAAAGCTGGGGACATAAGACCACCCTTGCATCATGATAGAATAGAAGTTCTCAAAGGTAATCACTATACAGGGAGAGCATCTGATGTTTATAAAGATAGAATACCATAAAATTTAATTGTTAACCTAGAGTTGAACTAGGGGCAAATTATTATGCTGGAACTGTGAAATGCATTAAGCAAGTAATACATGAATTACTAGCTTATCATATTACATATTTACATCATGGCATAACTCTATTTATGCAGTACTATGGTCCTAACGTTTGAACTGTATCCAGCTTATAGGACTTAAAATTGAATACACAGAATGCAATTACATCATAATTGGAAAAATTATACTAATATCTTGCCATTCACAGGCTTCACAATGAGTACAGGGAAATGGTTTGAGAATCCCCAAATTCAGTAAATTGCTTATGTTGATTGGGAAAGGATAGAGTGTGTGTGATAGATGTCAAAACTTGACCAGATTCAAAAGATTGCAGATATCTTCATTTACATATTGTAATGTCATTAGACCTGTGTTTGCAATATGACCTTACAAATCCTTTGAAAAAGGTTTTCATACATTTTTATGAACACTTTTGATTTAATATTACTTATCAAATACTCCTAACAATACTTAAAATTTGCATATTATGTTGAAATTGCTAAATTCACAAACTTGATTGAGACCAGAAGTATGATCTACAGTACACCTTGTTGAGTCACAGAAGACTGTTATTTATTATATATTATACTTTTTTTTGACAGATTATGTGATAGCATGGTGCACGAAAAATGGAAAAGAAGTAAAAGAGCAAGACATAAATGACGCTATAACTGAGCAAGTCAGTTATGCAAGAAAGAAACTGAAGTCACAGTGAAAACATTGGAACTGCTGTGTAACAGATGACAATCGCTGGAACAGTTTAAAAATACTTTGTTTGCAGTGAATAATTGATGTTTGTTCCCTTGTTATCGTTTCCGTAGCAAGAGTTGTTTTTACAGGGTGGGGCTGCTAGCGCTACGCCCAAGTCCTGTTTATCATTCCACTGTCCCATGTATTTACGTTTAGAGGTTTGGTCCAGTTCATAATTGTTCAACCTTTTTTCATTATTTTTTCCAGTTAAATGATGTACATGTATTCTGTTGTTGGCCAAAATGTAAATAAAAATGGGATGAATAAAATGTTGAAATCAATTTTTTATTTGCTCTAAATTATCCACAAGTCTGTCATCCAATGCATTTAATAACTATCTATGGATTCTAAGGTTATGGTCTTAATTTCACTAGATGGAATTTTTTTCCCACACTGACGGCATTTTGTTTACAACTTTAGGTGGAGTTTATTTCTAGGTGAAATTTCAGCAAGGTGGACAAACATTTATACATTTTCATTATTGGATGGGGTTTCTGCAGGTATTTCCATCTAATTAGGCAGAAGCAAAGATTCCACCTAGTAAGAGACAGATTAATTTGCATATTTCTGGATAATATTCCACAGTCTGAATCTACCTAAATATGAATATAAGGGGAATCTAGGCTAAATAAACGGACTAAACAGGTTCCGCATAGTAGGCGGAATAAACAGATTCCTCCTAATAATAGACGGAGTAATTTGCATATTTCATGGGATATATTCCGCCCTGAATCCGCCTAAATGTGAATATAAGCGGAATCTGTGCTAAATAAGTGGACTAAACAGATTCTGTATAGTAGACGGAATAAACAAATTCCGCTTAGGAGGCAGAATAAACAAATTCCGCCTAGTAGACGGAATAAACAGATTCCGCCTAGTAATAGACGGAGTAATTTGCATATTTCGGGCTATATTCCGCCCTGAATCCGCTCTGAATCCGTCTAAAATTTATAATAGGTGGAATCTAGGCTTTAGGTGAAATCCGCTTTAAAATTCCACCTGGAATCTGGTTAAAGTCAGGGCGGAAGTTTTCGTACAGGTATGACAAAACAAGATGGCAGGCTGTGTACAAATTTACTGTCATTTAGTTTCTTTTATTTTCTATAAACTTCCATGAAGTAAATATTGCTTTCAATTGACAAATACGATTTTATAATAAAATTCCTATTTCATTCTTTTATACATAACCTATCATCAAAAATCAGTTTTACCTCCTTCATTAAGCATACATATGTCCATTGTTGATTTTTTTAATTTTTAGCCCATGTAATAGACTGGTTTCTGATTGTTATCGGGCTAAATTTGATATGAGCATCAACTATATATAATGCCTGAATAAGATGATTCATCATTTACCCCAAACTCAAGGAAGAACTGATATGCAGTAAATACAGATTGCCTATGTTATGTATGAACAGGACAGCACATATACATACATGTATAATAAAGGATAGTGTTATATTAGCTCAAGTCAGAAATGTTACAAGTTATATCTACATAGTGAATCTTTTTTCAGTTCATGCTCATTGCAAAAATATTATAAAAATATTTTTTTGACTGGATAACAAATTGAGGATAAAAATGTAATTAAACCCGTGATTGTTTTTATTACTTTGTAGGTATGAGCTACAGCAGCGAGGCTTACTGCATGAGGAGGACATTGGAGTGGTCCCTGATGTCTACATCAGAAACCAGAACCTGGACAACGAGATCAAGTTCCTCAAGAGAGATGTGGAGAAATACAAAGACGCTGCTATGTAAGAGTCCTGTGTCATTGATTTTTTTTCCTGGAGCTGTATTTTATATTTTTTGAATGGCTCACTTATCCATTGTTTTTCAGATTAGATAGTTAGTATGCTTTAACTGCTTCGGTGACCTAGTGGTTTGAGCATCCAATGTGGAAGCGGGAGGTCATGGGTTCAATTCCCGGCCAAGTCATACCAATGACTTACAAAACTGGTTATAACAGCTTCCTTGCTTGGCGCTTAGCATTAAGAGGTTAGTGTTAGGACTGGTTGGCCTGGTGTTTTGATAATGTGACTGGGTGGGACATCATGCTACATGTTTGCGCATGATGCCCCAGTGCTAGACTAGACATCACTATAAACTGTCTCACTGCAGACATCAAAGCGATATGACTGAAAAATTGTTAAAGCAATGTTAAAAATCCTAATTAAACAAACAAACAAAAGTTATTATGATTTAAATGACAAATTTTCAAGTTCAAATTTAGTGAGTAAATTGAATTAGAACTGATATCAGTTATGTGAAAGTAAATTATGTTATGCAACATAAGGTAAATTTTAACAGATTTAACAGATTAATTATCGACTAGCTGTTTCAAGACAAAATAATTCACCATGGACAATGTGTTTAAATTTTCCCTTATCTCATGACATAGTCTAAAAAAATGCTGAAGTGATACATATTGAAAAAGTGACAAGGTGCTTCTTATTTGTTTTTGATTTTGCACCTTATGATCAATGTCATATCTTGTAATGATGTAGCTGCTGTACTGAGTCCATTTATTAAAAAAATAAACAACATAGGAATACAACTTTTAAATGTATGGCACCATTAGCGTGACATATCAGACTTTAACTTAACTTTAAATTCAGCGAAGATAGACCAGCTTTGACAATGTATGATTGCAAATGAAAATATCAAACTTTAGCTGCAGTATTTATGTTTGATAGATATATCTACTAAATTGTACAAGGGAAGCAGCATGTACTAGAATGTTTAATGCAAGTTTGAATACCGTTGTACCATTAGATCAGGCACCAGGTATCCTGGGTCATTTAGCAATTTACACGCTTTTAGAAACCAATCCTGGCTCTCAGTGATTGAGGGAATCAACTTCACTAATAAAAAAGGTAGTTCACATAAACTACATATTAAAACGTTAACTTTCAATTGATATTCATGCACTTAGTCTTTATAATTTATTTCCTGAATTTGTTGAAAAGATATTCAGTAAGAAAATATACGTTGATATTGTACATAATGACAGTTTAAAATCCTACCCAGTGCCCACCGTATCATGACAGTTTACTGCCATGGATAGTCTATCAATCAATTTACTATTCTTCTCTCTTATGCAGTGGACTGCTCTGGTAGCCTAAGTGGATAAGACATCTGCCTTGGATGCAGGAGTCAAATCAAAGATTTATAAAAATGGTACTTACAGCTGCCTTGCTTGGTGCTCAGCATTAATAGGTTAGGGTTAGGACTGGTCATCTTGGTGTCAGGATAATGTGACTGGTTGGGACATGATGTTACATGTCTGTGGCATGATGCTAGACATCACTATAAACTATCACATTGAAGACAACATAACAATATGACTGAATTTCTAAAAAGCTACATTACATATTCAATTCACACACATGAACACGCACACACAAATACATTTTGTTCTACCTTCAATTATCATTTCTGCAGGTGAATTAATGGTTAACTACATCTCTTTTTTCTGACTGAGACCAGATAACTGACTTCTCCATATATCTTCTCTATGACAGGAAAGCCAAGGAGACATATGTGAAGTTACGGAAGGAGAGAGACTACCACAGAATGCATCATAAGAGGGTGGTACAGGAAAAGAACAAACTCATCACTGACATAAAACGGTAATTTATTTTTAAACTTATGCCTCAAATGAAATTGCTTGTTGTTTTTAAAGCTCAACATTTACTAGGTTTTCACCAATAGATTTAGGACATGACAATTTGTTTTTTAATATGAAGAGTTTAAACAGAGTTTAGCTCTGGACTCAAAGTAACACTATGTACATGGCTTCCGAATTTCTCCTCACTAATTTGGAAGAGAATTTATGAGAAGCTGATATTTTTAATGTAAACGATAAGTATATACTTTTTGTGCCATTCAGATAGCAGATGTTTCTTGATCAGCAACAGAGAGGGTGATCCCATCTCATAGATTCTGAAGCATCCATTTGCTTAACTAAAACGTCTTACAAAAATGAAAAAAAAATAAGATAAAAAAATGCAAACCGAAGTCTTTAACCGAGAGTTCCTCTAAATGGGTTAGTTAATTTTGCTACTTGATCAATGCAACTTAATTGTATGTCTTCAAATCGCATTGGTTTCCACGAATATTTCTCTCTTGCAAAGTGAGCTGCAACTGACAGAACTGTAAAACAATTTGTTAGTAATTGCTGAATATTCTCTGTTGAAAATTCCACCACGAGATTTTTCATTTCTTCATGAAGAGATTCTTTGTGATTTATTTTGCCATTTGGTCTTACAAATGGATCAACTTACGTTTCCTTGATACAAATACTTCCATCTGGTCTAAAAAGGTCATCGTTATTTTCAAAACTCTGAAATAGCCATACTGACACATGATCGTTTTTACTTATTTCGTGAATAAAATCAAACATGTTTCTTCCAGAGTCTTTCTCTGGATAAAATATTATGTTTCAATCTTGTGGTAATATTGTCACTGCATTAGTCCATGCATTTGGATTATGATCAGTGATATTTATTGGACTTCCTCTTAATATATAATAATTTTATAATGTTTCAAATCTTATAAAATCTTTTGATATAGTTTTTAATATTTTTGGAAATTTTAGTATCTTTTCTAACGCAAACACATCATTGATTCTAGGTCCAGTATTTTTTACTAATTCAGCCCACTCTTTTATTTTTTTTACGCCTTAGATCAGTTAACCCATTTCCATGTATTGTGTTTGAAAAATGTTTGATTACTCGTTCCGCTACACAATTTTGTCTTGACAATTTTATTGGTTTCAGATTAACAATACAGGGTTTTTCATTTATTGGATAAATTTAATAATTAACCATGGTTACAATATACACTCTGTCATAATACAGTTTGTCAATACTAGTCAACATTCCTGTCTTGGAAATTTTACTCAGATCGTTATGAAGAACAGGATCATATTTGTCACAAATAATCCAATTATCTGTTTCTGTTAATACAATAAATTTGCCATATTGCCTGTTGTGATAACCAATCTGTAGCAGTAGAATATTTGATACCTGCTGTTTTGGCGAGTTTATTAATCGCTGCTCTGCCCCTCCAATATCCTCTTGGACTATAATAAATCGATTCTATAATATTAATTACCAGCCCCTAATACTAGTTTACCTTTCATTGCAGATCTTACTATAACCAGTTAGCCAATGATTCCTTGAAAGATTTTTTTTAAATGGAATTTAACGCATGAATTAATTTTACATCTGCAATATTTCTATGCTGCAGATAGTTACTTTTATAAGCTACATCATGAGCATGACACGCTTTATCAGTTTCATTTATTGGATATTCACTTGGTTTTGGTTGATCCTGATTATCAAGTCAGATATCAAGTCTGGTCCCAGGACCACAATAATTATATCCTGGAATGTGTTTTTCTCCTGGGTATTTAGCCCATGGAGTCCCCAGTAATGTTCCTAATTTTGCGGCATTATCAACTCCTTGTTTTTTCTACTTCTTGAATTATCAAGAGGAATAAATTTAAATTTCTTTGTACCACATTATTCACACATACCTGTAAGTGCTGATCTGTTATTTTGTTGCTGTAATAGTGGTTAATTCATTTATGGGGGTCTGTACCCTGCATTTAACACAATATAGATCCATATTATTTTTTATACATTGTGGATGCAATTGAATTTTCGGCGACAAGAAAACGAGAACTGGTTAAACACCTTGAAGCGCTACCAAATTCTATCTGGATGATCATAATAGGTCCATCAGGGAGTGGTAAAGTGCAATTATTACTTAATCTAATAATGAGGTGGTTAAAATGGGATAAATTGTATCTGATAGCTCTGTCTGTGGATGATCAGCAATGCTACGAAATGTTGAAAGACTTTAATGAAAATGCAAAGATGATAAATGAAGCTGGTGATGATGTTATCAAGCTTATAACTGACATCTACAATGCAACATCCGTGGATGACCTTGATGGGTTTATTAATAATTTAGTTGTGTATCATGATGTAATGCCGGATAAACAGTCCAATCCAGCTACGGTAGGATATTTTCGCAAGTTAGGCATACTAATACTGATGTGATTTATGTTTTCTTAGCAGTACACACAAATACCAAAATTGATCAGGGATTAACAGTAATATTCTCGCCATGTTTAATATATTCACATGCTGAGAAATATTCATCGGACTTGGTGCAGCAAAGATATGGACATTATTAAGTTTAGATATTTATTTAGTCAGGCTCAGTCAACTCCACACAGATTTTTAACAATAAATTTACAAAATTCTAGATCAAGATACAGAATCGGTCTCAATACAATCTTTGGATAATTCACAGCAGCAGAGAGGGTGCGACATCAATGAAATTTCCAGGTGGTAAACAAAAAATACCTTAAATTTAAAATAAAAACACTTAGCATAATTAACTAACCCATTTAGAGAAACTCTTGGTTAATTAGAGGCATTGGTATGCGTTTTTTTACGTTACTTTTTTTCGTTTTTGTAAGAAGACTTAGTTAAGCACATGGACACCTCTATTATGAGGTGGGCTCACCGTCTCTGCTGCATGATCATATAAATCCTGCAGCATTTACCTGTGTATACTGGTGCATGAACAACTATTTGAACATTTGTATTGATTCAGTTTATCAGTGTTCATGAATGTTGTTACAAATGGCATGCTTGGATTGCTCATTTGCTCATCAGGTTCATTAACAGGAATGCACAATTCTGCTAAAATTTTTATATGGCATAACATGGTACTGCACTGTGATCAAACAGCGACGTATGTTACAAAACGAAACATGAAATATTAGCCTTGATTTCAATTACAAGACTAAAATTAACAACCACTTCCACAACATTTACCATTTTGACATAGGTATAGTCACATGACAAGACACAAGGTGTACAAGAATTTAGAGCTACCTCACTGACTTTAATGTACAAAATGTACGTGCAGCCTAATTAGCCTTGGTCAGATGATGATGATGATGATGATGATGACAATGATGATGATGATGATGATGATGATGATGATGGTGGTGGTGGTGGTGGTGATGATAATGATGATGATGATGATGACCATGTACATATAGTTGCATTGTTGTGCTAGTGTCATGGCACAAGAACTTGGCATCATGCATAATTTACTTTTTATAAGTTTCCATAAATGTTATGTATTTTTGTAAAAACAAATGGAACGTTATTCAATTTATATTCAAAACACCAGCATGTTATCATGATAATCAATCTTTATCTATAACATGATTATGCATCTGCTGTGAACGTTTTAATAATACCTTTTATTTTTTATAACTGTTGTTGATTCTTTTCTATGGCATTTGTATGATTATATGAACACAATTCATGGGTAATAACTAATGGTTAACTTATAGAAAATATATAGCTAGTACCACGATCAGAGCACACCTCCCTGCTGCTATGTACCCAACACTGGCTATCCATTTGATCCAGAATAAAATAAAACAAATTGTTCTCTGTGCTACGTATCACTGATGGACTAAAGTCCAACATATCTATCTGGCTTCACCCATGTGAACACACGAGCAAGATACTCATGCTCCTTTTCTGACAGTCGTGTACTCATTATTCCCACTATGAAAACAAAGTCATATGGACAACGATCTTTTGCATACCAGGACTCAGCTACATGGAATGAATTGCCAACTGAAATTAGACACAAAGACACAGTGATCCCTTTCAAAAATGCTCTTAAAACTCACCCTTTTTGACTGCAAGAACAAACTTAAAGACCTAATAATGTTTCCTATTTTCAGCATTGTTTTATGTTTTCTAACTTCATAGTTTTGCTTTTTGTAGTCATATCATTATATATGTAGTAAAGAGCTTAGAGCTTCTTAAAGATTAGGTGCCATACAAAGCCCTCATTATTATTATTATTTTTATTATTATTATTATTATTATTATTATTATTATTATTATTATTATGTCAAATATCATCCATTTTTGGTGTATATTAGTAAAGGCAATTAGTAAAGGCATTTGTCATAGTACTGTGCTTCTGTGTTTATCTTTTAGAGCAAGGTATGGAGTGTGAGCTGCATCAGGCCTTCTAGCACTTCTTGTAATGTAACAATTTAACTGTCTTAAACATCAGCCATTGGTGTCATACAAATTAGCATTGTCATATAGAGGCCGCCAGTCTAAAGTTTCATTAGTATTACAGCATTTGGACAAAATAGGTTTCCAGTCTGTCTGCAGAGATGACTGGTTTTGGGAAATGTATTACCAATGGATAATCAAATCTGCTGAAAGTGGTACAGTACCTGCTTTAAAAAATAATGTTTCAGTCAGAATGAATTAGATGACAAAAAATACACAAACACCTCAGTAAAGTGTAGTGACCTTCTTGTAATGGATCCCAGTTTGGGAAGAATGTAGTTTTGCTAATAAATCTACCTCAGTAAGAGACAACCTGACTTGTAAGATGGTACTTCTTAATGTCTTACCTTAACAGTATAAAAGCAAGGGATATATATATATATATATATATATATATATATATATATATATATATATATTTTTTTTTTTTTTCTTTTTCTCAGGCTGAAGCGTCATTATGCTCAGTATGAACCAACACTGCAGCAGCTGAAAAAGAAGTATGAAGTGGCGATGAAGGAGAAGATGTTATCAAAACTTGAGCGAGATCGTGCAATGGGTCAGGTGACTGGGCTACAGAGTACCCTGAAAAGTATGGAGTCTTTTAAGGGTGGTTCAGTACTCACTCAGAAAGGTAAGGTTTCCAGAAGGCAAGTCAGAGTAATCCCTATGATCATCCATTCAAACAGCCACACTTACTTACAGAATATATTACTTGCTTATAGGTTTGGTCAAGCCGCAAGCAGGAGACTCCGATATGCTGTTGCTTTATGCACCATCAGATCAGATTCTATACTACTTTATTCTAGCTACTGATTGCTCCTAATACACTTCATAAACCCACATCTGCTGGCACCTGTTTTTATAGCATATCAGGGTCTATACAGTTTTGCTGTTGAATCAGATCAGAAAATAGCCCATAAAAGTGTCCTGCTTCTGTTTTCATGCACTTGGATATCATATCATAAAAGCATAGAAATGCATCCTGCCTCTTTAATTTCACAGGAATAAATATCACAGCATAACAGAAACTCTTCAACAAAGTGATATAGAATCCTTTCATGAAACATCCATGGAGACTGCCTTGCAGGTGTGATGAAAAAGAGAGGTGGATGAAGGATATTTATTTAAGAAGGCTTTCTTGGAGTAGAATTATTCCATTTTTTAAAAAAATAATTTCAGATGAGCATAACATGAACATAGTTTATGAATGATCAACAGAGAAAAGGCATATCTAACAACATCAAATGCCTTCATTACTTCCCCATTTTTATTTGTCAGCAGGTACTAAATTCTCTTTGCATTATTTCAACAAAATATGAAATTGTTTGCCATGTGCAAAATAAAAAGTGATAAATCTGAAGCATTTATGACAAAACGTTGAAATATATTTTCAGCAAATGGCCAGTCTCGGCGAGGTGTTCCCTTGGATGGAACAGGATATGGCCCTACACAGAGGATGCTTGTGGAGGAAAGACAGAAAGCTATGATGGATGTTAGAGAAATTCCTCAGGATTATAAGCGACATCCTAATGTAAACCTTTTCTGTGATTACTAGCATATTTGAAATGGCATTTGATCTAAATTTTTATATAATACCATATTTTACCTGTAAATACAGGACTGTAATGCTGTTATGGTAAGCTATACTATTATACCATGTTGTGTGAAAGATAGCAATATAATGGGCTGCATTGATAGGAAGACTATGTAATAATGGTATATGCTGTATAAAAGGCAGCTGTATATAGGGTCACATTCATAAAATGGTATTTTTTACCATGCTATATGCAAGACAGCGCAATAATGGATGACTATGTAATAATGGTAGGATGCCCCATGTTATATGGAAGACAGCCTTATAATGGGTTGTATTAATAATGATGGCTATGAAATAATGTTATGTTTAAAGGAAAGCCTTTTATGATTGATTATGTTTTATATTACATTGTAATTTAATTTATTGTAATAGGCTCAGAATGAAAAAAAAGAAGAAAAAAAAATTAATTTGAAAAATAAAATAAAGTATGCTAAAGATCTACTATAAACCATGTCCTATCTGGTATGATATTATTGTGATGTACTTTTTGGGAAGGTACTGGTGTATCATTTTGAAAGACCCATTATGAATTAAGTGGCACAATTAAGTACAAGACAATCTTAATTTTTGACAGTTAAGAAATCATTAGATTTCAAGCTGAAAAGAATTTTATTTATAGAATTTGGAAAGACCATATTTGGAAGTGCATATGAATTCTTAAATGTTTTTATTCCAATATGAATTCTTAAATGTTTTTTTTCCAATCTGGTTAATACAGTAACTAATGTATTTTCTTGAATAACATATGCTTTTAATACAAAAAGTGATTTCTGAAAACATTCAAGTCACAGGCTTGGCCAGTGTGGTTATGTTAGAAAGCTATCTGGTATGGTCGGTGGGTCTCACTGGCCACAACATTTAGCTGATCTTGCGCTTAGAAATGACATTAAACCCCAAAATCAAAAACAGCCAATATTTTGCAAATTTCTTTAAATTCTTGAGAATGTTTATCATGTGAAAAAAGTATCACCCTTTGTTATGTAATTTTGTTATACATCCAAATTTCGGAACACTGTCAGTAAAAAAAAAATTATTATGGTTTTTGTAAAAACACAGGTGACCATATTTTGTATTAACATTAAAAATTCATTAACATAAAATTAAGCTCAATCATATAATCAATACCTTTAACCTATAATCATGCATAGACTTATAAATAATAATTAATTTTGTTTTAAATTACATATATGGTGTCTGGTTAAGTTAATCCATATAAGCATTTCCCCCACAGGATTCAGAGTTTCCACCTGACACAGGAGTTAATCCATACCTTAATCAAGTAAAGACCTTACCAGGTCATCTGACACGTACTGGAGGGTTTAGACTATCCAACACATTCCAGGCTCACTCACATCCTGTTAGCAGGTAAATATTTTAAAATAGTCATCTTAGCATATTAACTTGATCCATTTTCTTAAGTTGGTATCATCATAATTCCGTTACATGATATAAATTGGTAATACAAGTACTCAATAATTATAACACTGAAAGTGTAAGCCATTGAGTGAATTAGCCATCTTATAGTCTGACAAGCTTATAATATGTTTTAGTGTGTGTGTGTGTGTGTGTGTGTGTGTTTGATTTGGATTTTTAACATAGCTTTAAGAAAGTTTCAGTCACATTGCTGTGATGTCTGTTGTGTGGCATCTTATAGTGACATCCAGCACTGGAGCATCATACCTCAGACACGCAGCATCATTTCCCACCTATTCACATTATTCTGACACCAGGCCAACCAGTCCCAACACTAACCTCTTAATCTTGAGTGCCTAATGAGGCAGCTGCTTGTACCATTTCTTGTGTTTGGTATGACTCATCTGGTTTTAAGCCTGTGATCTCCTGCATCCAAGTTGGATGCTCTAACCACTAAGGCTGCCAGAGTGGTCAGCTTAAAATGAAGTACATTGCACATATGGTAGGCCAAATTTATAACACTGTATTTGGGAGCCACAGTAGAATATAGTGCTATATAGTGAGATCACCTTATAGTGAAGTACCATCATTATATGACTGTACATGGAAGTAGTAGAGCATACCACATTTAAGTAAGATTGTCTTATAATGAAGTACATTATATATTTACAAATCCATCATTATAACACTGAGTTGTAGAGCATACCACCTTTTAGTATGACTGTGCTATGATGAAGTACATGTACATTATATATTTACAAGCTGTAATAGAATGTATTAAAACGAGATCATCTGGTAATGAATATGTTGTACAACACTCATGTATTATAATCCTGCCCATGGGATCCATAGATTGTAGGACCTTATTGTGAGGTCATCTTATAATGAATTACATTATGCATATCATTTTACTATCTTTTAATGAAAAGGTGTCCATTACCATGCTCACCTTTTAGTAGTGTTATAATGAATAACTTATAATGAGTATACAGTATACAGTATACAACAACCTCACATATCAACACTGTACACATTTATGGCTTTTTGAGCTTTGTTATAGTGAGGGAATATGTTCTGAATGTTGTACCTTTTCAAATGAGTCTACACTTTATGCCTTATTTTGATGAAAATATGAAAAATCACAGTTAATTCCATGTGATAAATTGTACAGTTACAGAACTTGATTTAATTCCATGTTATTAATTGTTTCATTGCAGTTTCATTTATTCCCTGTGATAAATTGCTTCATTGCAGTTAAATTCATTCCATGTGATAAATTGCACAGTTCAGTAAGAGTTGAATTAATACCATGTGATAAAATTAAGACATTTTTTAAAATATTATTGTATGCTAGGTCTCACAAGGAAATAAGTTGTCTACATTTTTTATGTGACCAAAGTCCCTTGAAGATGCTTCAAAATTTCAACTGCAAAGATTGAACATAAAATAAACTAAATAATTCAAGTTTTACAATAGTTTTACTGCTGAATGTTTCTTTTGGGAGACAATTAAGATGATTTAAATAAATTAATCCTGTAAATCATTGTTTTCATTTACATTTACTGTTTCTGGATATAAAGTTTTGTGATCTTTAAATAAATGATATTTTCGTTCGTATTTGAACACATTAAGTATGCATGCCCTGTAACTATGTCAGCGTAAAGATAATTCATGGCTGGGTATTTCAATTTGTGGTTGTCTGCTTCAAAATCCATAAAAGATTAGCCCATTCCTAAACTAGTTTTCAATATTTAGCATTTGTTTCATTTCAGCCTCAGTCTTCACCCAAGGAAGCAGATTTTGGCCACCAGTAGTGATGACCACACCTGGAAGATGTGGTCAGTTCCTGGTGGGGACATTATTATGACAGGCGAGGGCCATATGGACTGGGTCTCAGGCTGTGACTTCCATCCCTCGTAAGTTGAAATTCCACATCACTATTTTATATCTGATGTTATAGATATGTCACAGCGCTAGACATTGTAGTTAGCATGAAATAAGCCATTATCTTTCCAATTTTATCGCTGCCGATTTCTACTTTGTTTATAAAGGTAATCAAAGTTTTCCAATTTGTTTACATAGTTCCATGATTTATTTTCAGTTTCCAATTACAGCAACTACCTGATTTATTTTTTGTTTTTATTCAAAATCAACTTCTGATTTAACATCTGATTTTTTTTTTTAGAATCAGACTAACTCACTGAATTACTGTTTTACATTTGTTTTTGAATCAAAGTAATTCAACTGAATCAGTGATGTTTAGAGATGTCAGAATTTTGGGAAATTTCTACTGGGTACCCATCAATTCTAACTATCAGTTACCTGTGTACCTTATCAAATAATTGTATTAAATGTGAACCTGATGTATTTTGTCGTACGTTCAGACATGCCAACCCCAAAGAGAGGTACAGTAAAACCTGTCTTAAGAGACCACTGTTATGAGAGACCACCTGTTTTGAGAGATCAGAATTGCCATGCACAGACTTTTTGATTACATAGTGTTATGACCTGTCATGAGAGACCACCTGTCTTAAAAGACCATTATTTTTTAGCAGAAGTGGTGGTATTTCAAGACAGGTTCTACTATATATGAATAATTTACTACTAATATAAGTGGCAAAAAATGCATAATCAGAACATAAAATGAGCAATATATATATATATATATATATATATATATATATATATATAGGTATATGCCATAATTGCATAAAACTGTATGAAAAACATATTTTATTTAAATATACATTTATTTATACTACTTACTTGGATCTGCAGTTAAAATATTTGTCACAAACCAGCTAAATCCATGTGGATAAGTAGTTAATACAAGAGTATAGACACCAAAAGAATTGTAAATTATTTAGTACGCATAACACTTACTTTAACAAGTCTACAAGAACTTTCGTGAATAGTCATAAAGTACCCAAATGTAGACTGTTGTAGTGTCCTTGACCTGCCATGGTTTTTCCATTATTGGCAGTCCAGTGCAACATGTTTTTAACAAAATCCATCTCCTCTAACATTTTTCAGTCCTTCCATCAGTCACATTGATACAACCACTTTTTTATATATCTGGTGCAATTTATTTTCAATTTAGACTGGTTTGCTATGTACAGTAGTCCCCCTCTTATACGGCCACCCCAGCTGCACCGGGAAAGTGGCCTTATAAGATGGGTGGCCATTCCAGAGGAGGGCTAAATTTATTATGAGAAGTACATGTATATGTAATGTACATACAGTAGTAAGAAAACTACATACTTCAAAACATTAAATATCTTCATCTAAATGAAACAATAATCAATAAGTTTTTTTTGTTGTTATAATAACAAATTTATTTCAACTGAATATATGTTACTATTTTTTCTTTCTTGGTGTAAGTGTGATATGCGAGCGTGTGATATGCGAGCGGGTAATGTTGTCATGCACATTGCAAATGGATTCAAAAACGTCATTTACATCTTGGTACATACAAAATTATGTTTCCATGTGCTCCATTTTCCCACTGCTGCTGAATAACCTTCTCATCGGTTATGACTTTGTTTATTCAAATTATTTCAACATAAACTTGTTTTTTTGAGTCTTTTCTACATAAAATTGTTCAGCATCCCCCACCCCCCACCCCAATGTCGTCGAGTAGAATAACTGACTTTCTTCTAAAATAATGTATCCGTTAACGTGATGACATTATAATGTTTGGTAATTATTTATTCGGTTATTGCTGACTGTATGCGATTTAATTATGCAGACAAAACTTGTGTCTCGTATACGAAATACAGCCTTCATAAAGGAAGCCATAATGTGTGGTCACATGATTTTTCCGGTCTTTGTCTGGTACCCTGTTGTTTTGTTTAAGGTTGTCTGTGTGTGCCAATGTACAAAATCTATTTTAGCCTATGCTTACCCTATTATGATTATAACAATTATGTCTGGTTATAATCATCAACAAGAACTCGACATAGGTGTTAAACGCCAAACTCTATCATAACATTATTGAGCCCATTTCCTGTAAACATTGACTTTTACAGATAATGATATACTATAAATCTTTAGTCGACACTTTTAACAGTGACCTGAAACTCGGAGACATATATCTACGATAGAGATAATCAAACTTGTTTAGCTTACGTCTTGATTTGAATTCATTATTGGTTCTGGATACATTTAAAGAAACAAATGTGGCCCTTCATGAGGGGGACATTTTTCATTTTTTGTACTAAAATACTGGCCGCTGGTCGCATTAGAGAGGTGGTTGCTCTTGAGGGGTACTTTTGAATACAAACTCGTCGGTGCCAAGGGATTCTGGCCGTGAGAAGCGGGTGACCACTGGTAAGGGGGGCCGTTCAAGAGGGGGACCCCTGTATATGTAGTATCAATCTAAATCAGTACTTACTGTCACTGTCAATGAAAGGTACTGACCTAGTTAATATCATCAGGCTCTCAAAATAAGAGCTTTAAATTCATGAAAAAAATGGCACGTGAGCCATGGACAGACATGAAGTTAGGACAATTTAGCTTTAAATATCAGCTTTGATTCTTAAATAGGTTGACATGCAAAAAGAAGAAAAGTGTCCTTCTTTGTTATTGTATAGTAAATGTATGACAAGTAAATTGTAAGCAACCATATGTGCCTATGTGAATAAATGCGCACATGACACAAGCCTCAAACTGTGATCACTTTTCTTTGACTTGATATGAACATGGAATACTTTTTTAAAATGGGTACCTGGTTGTTCATTTTATTAACCAGGTTATTATCAATCTATCATAATGTTCTTTTTTTGGAATCAAATATACTTTTGAAATTGGTTCTAATCAATGTAACTTCATGGATTTACTTTTCCCAATTTGTTGTTCAATCAGTAAGAAACTTAAGTGATATAATTTTGGTTTTAAAAGTAACCTCACCAATTTACTCTTTGTTCATTGAATAACATAACTAGTTTTCATTTTATTTTTACAAAGTAAGATAACTATTTGTTTAAATCGTAACCTAATTTATCTCTGTTTACAATCAAAGTAACCTAACTGATTTAGTTTTTGCTACAGAGTTACTGATCTTTGTTTACTCATTGTTTACTATTAAAAGTAACCTTACTGGTAACTACTGCTAGCATTTTAGTCATCCAGTATTTCAGGTTACTAGTATAATTTAATAGCTTTCAGTTGTAGTCATCATTTTTGTTTTGTACTATAAAGCATTAGTCATTAAAAAAAATGGCAGATAAATGTTCAAAGGAAGAAAAGCCCTAAAGAGAAGGTAACTTACAGGATTACAAATTTCTTTTATTTCAGTGGTTCTAAGCTTGCCACTTCTAGTGGAGACACAACTGTTAAGATTTGGGATTTCTCCAAGGCAGAATGTATACATACCTTTACTGACCACACTCATGCAGGTGGGTCATAATTTACATTACATTTACTGTTACAATAATCTCTCATTTTAATTATGGTTCAGGTGAAACATAACAGTTCCACATTGTAAGTGTATGTACTGAGGTAAGTTTCAAGCAATAGCCTGTGTCAGGACTGGGTGTAATATAAAAAAAAAACACATGGCATATATATACTAATGCTTGGTTATAACATATCTTCTAGACTTGATGGCTACATATATACTTTATTTGGTGATTCATGTTTAGGCTCTAACAAACAGTAACACAAAAACAGTGAAAATGACAAGCTTTGTAAAATTTAACAAATAATTTATTTCACTGGAAAAAGATTGTAAAAATGGAAAAAGAAGTTAGTTTTAAGAATCAAATTCAAAACATAATCCAATAATAATCCATGAATTAAATTATAAAAGTCCTAGTAATGAAATGTTCTAATAGATTCAAGTTCTGTTGGAAAATCAAAGATGGAAGATGATGACATATGCTGAAGTCTGTTTTGTGCTCATCTATAGTTCCTTGTCAAAACACAGTATTTTTTTTTTTTTTTTTTTTTTTTATTTTTAATGGTTTAACGCCATTTTTAAGCACAATATAGGCTATACATGGCGGCCAGTATTAATGGTGGAGGAAGAAACCGGACAAAGCCCGGAAAGAACCACCGACCCACGAGAAGCTACTGGCAAGCTTTCTCACATAACTACATTTGCCGAATCTTAGACTCGAACACATGCAGACAGAGATGAGATGGCAGTGGTCCGTAACGGACAGCGCTTTAGACCACTCGGCCACTCGGGGCCCCCCTTGTCAAAACACAGTATTTAAACTCTGGTGTTGGAAATCCAAATAAAATTTTATATACTGTTTTTGTCCAAGAATTCTGTATGAGCACATTAAATATTTCCAGAAACATGAATTATTTCTTTGAAATCCGAATGAAGATAAGTTAACATGTATTCAAAAACTGTCTACAATAAAAGAAAATGACTTAGCCTCAGATCTAAAAGCCCCAAACTAACTATATTTCACTAAAGCAAAGATTATATTGTAATATATATTATATAAAATCAGATATACATAACATTGCTTTATATATATATATATATATATATATATATATATATATATATATATATATACTATACTTGGTTAGATACCTACTAGACTTGGTTATAGGGGGCCCCAAGTAACTGAGTGTCTAAATCCCTCTCCGTTATTGGATCACTGCCATCTCATCTCTGTCTCCGTTGGTTTGAATCTCAGATTTGGCCAATATGGGTATGTGAGAATGCTTGCCAGGATCCTCTCCTGGGTTGGTTTTCTTTCTGGGGCTTTCCCCTGGTTCTTCCTCGACCATTAATACTGGCTGCCATATATAGTCTATTGTGTGCTTGAAAATGGCATTAAACCATATAACAACAATAACGAAGACTTGGTAATATATACATGTATACATACTTACCTGGCTACATATCTACCATACTTGGTTACATATCTACTACACGTGGTTACATACAGACTTGGCTATTTATCTACTGTATTTGGTTGCATGTATACTTTACTTGGTTACATATTTATTTGCACTGTTCTTATTATGAAAGCCATTTCTTGTTGCTGCTTTTCTCTTTACTTGATGGATGCCTTTGGCATCCATCAAACAAAATATTTTGTTTGAAAAAATATCTTAGAAATTCTTGCACTGCCTACACAAATTCAATACAAAAACTATTGACAGTTGTATGAAGGTATTTTAAGTTGTATTGGAAAAAATGAAAGGTGCTTTAAATTATTTTTTTTTAAAAATTGCTTGTATACACTAGCTGGTACTGTATGGATAGACTAATAACAACAGTAAATAGGGTAGACAATAATTGCATGGAATCAATGTTCTTTCGTTTTTTAGAACCTTGAACAAAACATGATTTCTTACTCCTTTTTGTTTCAGTATGGGGTTGTACATGGCATTCATGTGGCGATTTTCTGGCAAGTTGCTCTTTGGACAATACTAGTAAAGTATGGGACCTGAACAGCCAGCGATGTCGATACACACTTCGTGGGCATGCAGATTCTGTCAATAGCATAGAGTTTCTGCCATATTCCAACACCCTTCTTACCAGTTCTGCAGATAAAACCATGTCACTATGGGATGCCAGAATGGTAAGAAATGATCATTGAATAAATACTTTCAACATCTAATTATTAACCAAGATTACTGATGACATCAAAGCCTTCAAATGTATAATGCTCTGTGTTCCCTATATTCCTGTAGAAAGTTGCATAAATAGTATTTTCATCCATCCATGACACAATATCTGCTCAATAACTTTAATGTTTTTTTAGATCAAGGATAGAACTTTCATTGATATATTAATACATTATCAATATTAGGAATCTTATATACCACATTTAGCAGTCTATCTTAAGATTCAAGGTCATGGCTAAGTATCTTACATTTCCCATCAGATTTCTTCCTACTCAATAAAGTTTGTGAGTGTATAATATATATATATATATATATATATATATATATATATATATATATATATATATATATATATATATATATATATAGTAAAACCTGTTAAGAGGGACCTCCACTTTTGTGGTTGGAAATGACAGGTGGTTGCTCATAACAGAGGTTGCTCATAGCAGTTTTTAGGTACACACACACACACACACATATATATATATATATATAGAGAGAGAGAGAGAGAGAGAGAGAGAGAGAGAGAGAGAGAGAGAGAGAGAGATACTGAAGGCTTGTTTGCAAGTTGTAATTAAGAACTCAAATGTAGTAAATGTATACATCATTAAATTGTGTTTAGTGTATAACATTAGGGGACCCCAGTTTGAGCATCCTCTGCCTTTTCCATCCAGAATGAAACCTCAGATGCAATTTACCACAGTTAATAACTATATTTGTATCTGCTACTTTTACATGGAATAATATGGCAGTGAACCATGACAGGTTCTTTTCTTTACCATACCTTTTTATGCCATCTTAGAACAGGGGATGAAATTTGGCATACTTTTGTATGTCTTTGATCACATTTGGCATCGTACATTCCAGTCAGTATTTAAACATATCCATCACATTTGGCTTTTTGAAATATAATGTTAGAGCCCCATGTAGGAATCCTTATATATTATATACCTATATAACATCACTTCAAGTTGGTTCATTTATCAAAACTTGAGGACCGCTCCAGTGACCTAGTGGTTAGAGCATCTGACTCGGATGAGGGAGATCAGGAATTCCAAGACCAACCAAGTCATAACAAAGACTTATAAAAATGCTACTAACAGCTACCTCGCTAGGCACTCAGCATTAAGAGGTTAGTGTTCAGATTGGTCGACCTGGTGTCCGGATAATAAGACTGGATGGGACATCATGCTACATGTCTGCAGGATGATGCCCCAGTACTTGACATCACTATAAACTTCCACACTGCAGACATCATAGGGATAAAACTGAAAAATTGTTAAAGCTATGTTATAAATCCAAATCACACACACACACACACACACACACACACACACACACACACACACACACCACATTTACAGTCTTTTTTTCAAGGTCAATGTCAAGGTTCTAGGTAGTTATATTTTCCCTCAATAACTTATCAGTTGTTTAAGGTAGCTACAATTATACATGACAGTAATAAATGTACTGTATTTCAAAATTTGGTGCCTTATGTTTAAGGTCAAGGTCACAGTCACTACTTTAAGTTTCTGCAATATTGTTCCTTCTGCTCAATAACTTATGAGTTGTTTAAGAAAACTAACTACAATTTGGTACACCTGACACTAACAGATGTACTGCATTTCAAATTTTGGAGTCTTCTATTTAAAAGTTCAAAGGTCACTGATCTTCATTTTATTCTTTTGTTTCTCCATTATATTTTAAAATATATTTTAGGTTAAAGGATGATCCTTGGTACACTAGTGCTTATCATTTTGAGAGCATCCAATACATCATAGACATGGTTTTATTTTCAATGTCAAGGTCACTAATAAATTATTTTTCGTCATTTTGATATTTTCACTGTAATATCCATTGAGATAAATACATGAAGCTGGGATACTTTTGATGTATGTGTACAAAAAAATGACTGCCTACTAAATTAATGGTTAAGTCACAAATGGCGGTCATGCTTCATTGCTGTACATTTGGGTGACCTCCCCTATACAGTAGGTAGGGGATGACCATTTCTATCTGATAATTTTTCTTTCCTTGTCTCTTTTCAGGGTCTTTGTGCTCAGACATTCTATGGTCACCTGCATTCGGTGAATTATGCTACATTTAACTTGAAGGTAAGCCTTTTTAATTTACACTTATTATATCATTATGTATGGAAAGTACCGTAAAACACTTTTAAAGTTAGAAATTTTGGGAGGTAAGGCATCAACTAAAGATTGTAGAGATCAAGCCAGTTATAATGTACATGACAGCTTATAAAAAAACTTAACCCAAGATGTTAGAAATGTATAGCAGCCTTCAACTGTTTTGTTTTTTTAGCAACATTAGGAAGTAATCTTTTGCATTATTGTTTTTTTTTCTTAGAAAACAAAATACTGTAGTTTTTCTAATATAAACCTTAATTCTAATAAATGCTCTCCCCCCCCCCCCTTCCAAGAAATTTTTACCTTATCAAAACTTATAGATCCATTTATATCCACTGTGGTATGTCAGAATAATTAAAATGTATATGAGTAATCCATAGATTCTTAGAAATACTGACATTCCTTAATGCACAAACATTTCACTCCAACAATAATGTTCATTGCCCTGCATCCTCTTTAAAAATTGCACTGCCCCTGGGGCATCTATTAGTAAAACTATGGTACTCTGCAAGACAAATCCATTGTAGGAGAGATTTTTGTATTCAGTTCTGCTCTGTTTAATCTGGCCTAAAATGAAAACACTCTTTAACTGTTTGTTAGCTAAATTTCAGCAGATTAATGTCATGAAACCTTTTTCTTTTAGATTTCTAAGGTACCATCAAACATTTTTCTTTCAGAACAATTTGATTTGCAACATCAAATGCACAGATTATTCAGTGATGTAGAAATAACCTGGTGTTACACTTTACCAGGTCAAAATACTAAATCGACTTCAATAATCCACTTCCCCTTAATTATCATTCCAGGACAGATTATTTTAAATGATGCTATAGACTTTTATAATTACTTCCCTGGTCATAAGTTGGATCCCAACTGAAAACAGTGCAGACCCAGAATTGCCACTGCATTATAATGCAGATCTGAGTCCATGCAGTTTGTTAATAGTACTTCTCTGATCCTGATCTGCTGGAACATTATTCAGTTGTATGTCCGGGTCTCTGCTTTTCGCTGTTGGGTTCAAATTGTAGTGAGTAGAGAGGGTATGTTAAGATAGATAAATGTTACAGATGTGGACCAATGTTTTAATATGTAATACATCATGTCTTCATTGTAACATGGATGGATAACTTGCAGCCTTGCTTCCAATCTGAATCCCATTTTTTGTATAAAATATGTAACCCCCAAAATGCCTATAATTGCTGAACATGAAAATAAAATTGAAATCCAAATTTGGCTATGGAGTCCATGAAGCTTCCTTTATCAAATGGTTGGTAATGTACAGACATTTGGAATCAGCATGAAGACTTTTGTACTTTCGTAAGAAATCATAACTTTTGAGAATCTAATTAAGTGCAGACAGTCCCGGATTACCCATTAGGCAGAGTAGGCAACTGCCTATGGGCCCCGCGACTTTTATGGGCCCCATCAGGGGCCCCCATGAGACCGTGACCGTGGGTCTGGGGCCCCAAAAGTTTGACTGCCTATGGGCCTCCATGGTGCTTAATCCGGCACTGAGTGCAGACTGTGTTCTGATCTGTAACTTGCAGAAGAGTTTGTTGCATTGCTAAATAAACCAAAACTAGACCTGCTTTGTATTATTTTGTTAATTATGTCTTTTGTATGAAATCCACTTTAGCAAATAGATAAAAACAATGCTAAAGGCATGTTAATCCTACATGTGTAAAATACTGGTTACAATCACTTGGAAAGACAAGTCATTTCAATTGACAAAACAAACACTGTGTAAATATTATTATACAAGTAACATCGTTAAATTAATTAATATTAATCAGTGATTTATCTTAATCAATTACAAATGCGATTATAGATAGCTAGAGAACCAAGTGAAAGTTGTACTCAGTTCATGAAAAGCTTAGTACATGTATAATAAATAAAGCTCATAATAGAGAAGTGACATCTAAAGTTTACAATGAACTCCAAATTCCAGCATTGGTGGAATTGTTTTTTAAGGTTCAGCAGAAATTTCATGATTGCTTGTAATTACATCATATCATCAACACTTTACTGATTTTAAAACAAAAGAAGAAAATGTTTTACTTTTTATCTCAAAATCAATGCTCTTCTTTTCTAAGACAAAAATGTCTAGATAGTTCTGGATAAAAATACTAGAATGTATCTGCATTCACACACACACACACATGCACACACACACACAAGCATTTCTAAAAATTTCCGTTTGTCATTAGAAAAAGTATGAAACATTTTCTTAAAAACAAAAGTTTTTTGTAAAATGAATGTTTTCATAAGCCGGTACATTTTATCATGTTGATACTACCATTAAACCAAAAAATAACAATATAGACATTCATGAGGCCATCAATTTATTAAGGAGTGCACTTTCTTAAATGAGCAGAATATATCAAATGCATAAGAATAAAAGGAATTCTGGTAAGTACATGTATTGTTAATAATAATGCTACCAGGGGAGATAAATCTGACTCTTATTTCCAGAGAGATAAATCTGACTGGTACTGAAACATATTTATTCAATATTTTCTGTAGGGTGATATGGTGGCTTCATGTGATTCATATGGAACTGCAAAGGTCTGGGATGTAAGGGCTGTTGCCCCAATTGTCAGTTTTGAGACAGGGCCCCATCCAGCCAACAGAGTGGGCTTTGACCCTTCAGGTGAGTTGAGGGATTTCTTTAATAACATGAATAAATAGATTCAGCCTCATAAACCCCCCACAAAAAAATCATGTCAAAATAGTCCACCTTTGGCATTGATAAACATTTATATGCAGTAAATAAGGCAGCAGTGTTTGAAACTGATGTCTGTCTTACATTCCAACATTGGCAATTTTCAAAGTATATCAGACCTTTAAGAGAACTTACCAGTTTGTTTCAGTAGTTGATTTCTTGAAGTTCAGTCATGTTTCAAAGAATGAATGCCAGTATATTGAACATAGTCAAATGATGAATGAATATCAGTATATTGCCTAAATCATGAAGGAATACCAGTGTATTGAATATAGTCAAAATTATCAATGAATACTAGCACATTGAATAGTGTTAAAACCATGAAAACAATTTTGTTGAATATCATCTGAATCATGAATTATTACCAGTGTATTGTCTAAATTATGAATGGGTACAAGTAAAATGAATAATGTCTAAAACATGAAATGAATACCATTATATTAAATATTGTCTAAATCATGAATGAATACCAGTATATTGAATATTGTCTGAATCCCGAATGAATACCAGTATATTGAATATTGTCTAAATTATGAATGAATACCAGTATATTGAATATTGTCTGAATCATGAATGAATACCAGTATATTGAATATTGTCTAAATCATGGAATGAATACCAGTATATTGAATATTGTCTGAATCATGAATGAATACCAGTATATTGAATATTGTCTAAATTATGAATGAATACCAGTATATTGAATATTGTCTAAATCATGAATGAATACCAGTGTATTGAATATGGACTAAATTATGAATGCATACCAGTAAATTGAATATTTTCTAAATCATGAAATGAATACCTGTATATTGAATATTGTCTAAATCATGAATGAATACCAGTGTATTGAATATGGACTAAATTATGAATGCATACCAGTAAATTGAATATTTTCTAAATCATGAAATGAATACCTGTATATTGAATATTGTCTAAATCATGAATGAATACCAGTGTATTGAATATGGACTAAATTATGAATGCATACCAGTAAATTGAATATTTTCTAAATCATGAAATGAATACCTGTATATTAAATATTGTCTAAATCATGAAATAAATACCAGTATATTGAATAATGTATAGATCATGAATGAATACCAGTATAGTGAATGTTGTCTAATCATAAATGAATACCTGTGCATTGTCTAAATGATGAATGGATACAAGTTTATTGAATATTGTCTAAATCACGAAATGAATATAAGTATATTGATTAATGTCTAAATCATGAATGAATACCAGTATATTGAATACTTCCAAAATCATAAATGAATAAAAATATATATGACATATATTTTAAATATATTTTATCAAAACCAGTAATAATGTGAAATGTGAACTGGATGTCAAATTTCATGTTTAATGTCTTTTAATCAATAATTGGTATGCATATTTGCCTTCAAATATATTATCTTTATTTCATATAATTCTATATCAATATACAGTCAACAGAAAAAAAACAGATGCAAATTCAAAATTATTGACTTATTTTACCCCTATATTTCAGGTAATGTGTTGGCCATTGCAAGCAATGACAGCACTATCAAGATGTATGAACTGTCAAATGGAAAGGTAAGTAAAGTGTTGTAGAACTCAGATAAAACTTAATCTAGATGTTACTTTTAGATAAAACATATTTAATGATATAACTTTTAGATAACAATTAATCTAGATGTTATTTTTAGATAAAACATTTTTAATGGTATAACATTTAGATAACAAAGAATCTAGATGTTACTTTTAGATAAACATTAATTTAGGCGATACTTTTAGATAAATATTAATTTAGGTGATACTTTAAGAAAAAAATTAATTTAGATGTTACTTTTAGATAAAAATTAATATAGGCGATACTTTTAGATAAATATTAATTTAGGTGATACTTTTATATAAAAATTAATTTAGATGTTACTTTTAGATAAAAATTAATATAGGCGATACTTTTAGATAAATATTAATTTAGGTGATACTTTTAGATAAAAATTAATTTAGATGTTACTTTTAGATAAAAATTAATATAGGCGATACTTTTAGATAAATATTAATTTAGGTGATACTTTTAGATAAAAATTAATTTAGATGTTACTTTTATATAAAAATTAACTTAGGTGATACTTTTATATAAAAATTAATTTAGATGTTACTTTTAGATAAAAATTAATTTAGATGATACTTTTAGATAAAAATTAACTTAGGCAATACTTTTATATAAAAATTAATTTAGATGATACTTTTATATAAAAATTAATATAGGCGATCCTTTTATATAAAAATTAATTTAGATGATACTTTTAGATAAAAATTAATTTAGATGATACTTTTATATAAAAATTAACTTAGGCAATACTTTTATATAAAAATTAATTTAGGCAATACTTTTATATAAAAATTAATTTAGGCAATACTTTTATATAAAAATTAATTTAGGCAATACTTTTATATAAAAATTAATTTAGGCAATACTTTTATATAAAAATTAACTTAGGCAATACTTTTATATAAAAATTAATTTAGATGTTACTTTTATATAAAAATTAATTTAGATGTTACTTTTATATAAAAATTAATTTAGATGATACTTTTAGATAAAAATTAACTTAGGTGATACTTTTATATAAAAATTAATTTAGATGATACTTTTAGATAAAAATTAATTTAGGCAATACTTTTATATAAAAATTAATTTAGGCAATACTTTTATATAAAAATTAATTTAGATGATACTTTTATATAAAAATTAATTTAGGCAATACTTTTATATAAAAATTAATTTAGGCAATACTTTTATATAAAAATTAATTTAGGCAATACTTTTATATAAAAATTAACTTAGGCAATACTTTTATATAAAAATTAATTTAGATGTTACTTTTATATAAAAATTAATTTAGATGTTACTTTTATATAAAAATTAATTTAGATGATACTTTTAGATAAAAATTAACTTAGGTGATACTTTTATATAAAAATTAATTTAGATGATACTTTTAGATAAAAATTAATTTAGATGATACTTTTAGATAAAAATTAATTTAGATGATACTTTTAGATAAAAATTAATTTAGATGATACTTTTAGATAAAAATTAACTTAGGTGATACTTTTATATAAAAATTAATTTAGATGATACTTTTAGATAAAAATTAATTTAGATGATACTTTTAGATAAAAATTAATTTAGATGCTACTTTTATATAAAAATTAATTTAGATGTTACTTTTAGATAAAAATTAATTTAGGTGATACTTTTAGATAAAAATTAACTTAGGTGATACTTTTAGATAAAAATTAATTTAGATGTTACTTTTAGATAAAAATTAACTTAGGCAATACTTTTATATAAAAATTAATTTAGATGTTACTTTTAGATAAAAATTAACTTAGGCAATACTTTTATATAAAAATTAATTTAGATGTTACTTTTAGATAAAAATTAACTTAGGTGATACTTTTAGATAAAAATTAACTTAGGCAATACTTTTATATAAAAATTAACTTAGGCAATACTTTTATATAAAAATTAATTTAGATGATACTTTTAGATAAAAATTAATTTAGGTGATACTTTTATATAAAAATTAATTTAGGTCTTGCTTTTAGATAAAAATTAATTTAGGCGATACTTTTAGATAAAAATTAATTTAGATGATACAAATTCAGGTCTTGCTTTTAGAGAAAAATTAATTTAGGCGATACTTTTAGATAAAAATTGATTTAGGTGATACTTTAAGATAAAAATTATTTTAGGTGATACTTTTACATAAAGATTAATTGAGGCGATACTTTTACATAGAAATTAATTGAGGCGATACTTTAAGATAAAAATTAATTTTGGCGATACTTTAAGATAAAAATTAGTTTAGGTGATACTTTAAGATAAAAATTAATTTAGGTGATACTTTAAGATAAAAATTAATTTAGGTGATACTTTTACATAAAAATTGATTTAGATCTTACTGTTACATAAAAATTGATCAGATCTTGCTGTCAGATAAAAATTAATTTAGGTGATACTTTTACATAAAAATTGATTTAGATCTTACTGTTACATAAAAATTGATCAGATCTTACTGTCAGATAAAAATTAATTTAGGTGATACTTTTACATAAAAATTGATTTAGATCTTACTGTTATATAAAAATTGATTAGATCTTACTGTCAGATAAAAATTAATTTAGGTGATACCAGTGATGTCATATGAGCACAGTGTCATATCAGTATCTGTTATAATTGAAGTCAGTTGAACACAGTGTCACAACTTGGTCAATTATCACTGAAGTCACCTGAGCACAATTCCACATCAGGATCCATTATCTTCCACAAAAAAACAGAAATAGCTTCACACACTATTAATGTGAATGCATCTATTTTCATGGATATCAGTTTGCATGGTTTTTTATTTAAAAAATAGTTTCATTTTGAGTTTAATTAAAATGAAATGGGAAAGAGTCACGCTGTTTCAAGAAAGCTATTTTTCTGGTCTTTAAATCTGTGCTTAGTGGCAACTACAAAATCCATAATAATTAGTGCTTGACAAAATATAGTTTGTATATTTAGGGTTGTTTCAGTAAAGTATACTTTGGACCCAAGGAAGGAAAATTTATTATTGAATAGCCACCCAGAAATATATACAAAAATATTTGTGTCATTTTCATATAAACTCTTTGAGTAATCAAAGTACCCTGTTTTTTTAACAAGTGCCTTCCCCGAGTATCACAAATGTTTAAATAGAATGGCTCTAATCATATTTAGTGAATTTTGACAAAATTTAATGTTTTCACTTAATAAAAGAGAAATTATAAAATCTTGATGACAGTGTACTTAATGTACTGCTTTTACCAGCTTTGAAAAACAATATTAATAAATTATTTTGTTTTCTAATGGTCCTACATTTAGCTTCTGATTGTCTTTTTTCAGTTGTCCTCATTGGTTGGACATGAGGATGCTGTCCAGTGCTTGCTGTTTGACCGCAGTGGAGAATTTCTGGTGTCTGGTGGCAGTGACTGCACTGTTAGAATCTGGTCATAAAATATAGTGGAACTGAAATTGAAAGTCTTCTGTACATAATAGTTTAAGAATAAAGACATTTAGGACTTTCTGAAAGAGCAAAGACATTTAGGACTTTATGAGTAAATGAAGGCAATGAGGACTTTTTGAAAGAATGAAGACATATAGGAGTTTCTGAGAGAGACGTTTTATTTCTGATTCCATATCAGTTATTAAAGGAGCTATATCCATGGGATTAATTTCATTGCATTTGTCTAAATAAAAATAAAAAAAGAACAAATAAAAAGAAACAAAACCCACAATTCGTTGCAAAAATACCATCACATATCTTTAAAAAAGGAAACTGAAATGATTTTAAATGTTTATCCTAACTCCAGTAATACCAAGATGTCAGATTGTATACATTCCAATATCACTTAATATCATGCTTACTTGTCTGTACATAAAACTTTTATGATGCAAATGTTGAAAGAAAAGGAACATCAAGGTCATTTTTTAAAACTTTTAATGGATTATGTTTACCGGTACATTTATGATTATAATTTATCATTTTGAATACATTCAGCATCTATATCATTCAAATATTAGAGAGAAAAAAACTGTGATAAATATTTATCTACTTCATGAATTATAATGTACATGTATTATGAAATAGTTTTAAGTTTCTTGATGGATGAATAAAATGTTTTTGAATGAATGACTCTTGTGTTTGTAAAACAAAAGGACTATGGTATATACCATTATCATGGCCTTCAGAGTACTTACATTCCACCATATAATTTAGGTATGGCCATTTATACCATATGACTGGCTTAATTAATTGTATAATTGCTATATAAGTAAAATATTAGGTTGCACTGTGTGCTTAAAGAATTAAAGTTTTGATACATCTTTAGAGGTTACAACTCTTAAAAAATGTTCACATGCAAAAAAACTATATATATATATATATATATATATATATATATATATATATATATATATATATATATATATCATTAAAAGATCTTTCCTTTAGAAGTATTATCTCTCCTTCTATCCCTCTCTCTCTTTCTCAGATGTCACGTACATGTAGAATCCTATTCTTGTCTCAAAGGCATAATTAAGGAGCATTGAGAAGAAAATGACAAGAAAAGGAGTTACAAAGGGCAGCCACTCTTTTAGAGTATTTTTAAAAGCCCTGCCCTGCTGATAAAATCAAATGGTTAAGGTCAACAAAGGCAATGTAGAGTTGTAACTTCTTTCTCTATTCTACACATCACTTGCAGTTAGTAGAAGATGAAATTCATAATTTCCCAAACTCATAGCATAAATATCTTAAAATATCAAACTTTTTGGCAATATCATACTGCATTTATTAGCAACTAATGTTGATCACCTGACTTATAATGATCACATGATGAGAGGAGACTGGGGTAGGTGGGTGGTAATTCGAGCCCTGCATCCCTGTATAGTGTTGGCCTTACTGTCATATTCAGTCACTTCCTTCACTTTCCTCCTTGGATGTGATGACTTTTGATTGGGAACAATGAAATGTCCCAAATTAATACAATGTTCATGTCATGACCCAAGACTCTCAACTGATTTGTCCTTTGATCCTTGTTTCCAACACTCTACCTGTTTCCCTGATGTAGTCATTCTTGCAATCATTACACTTGTTATAATAAACCATGCTCATGTCTTCAATTTATTTGTTTGTTTTGTCCTTCACATGTGTAAGTTGTTGTCTTAGAGAGTTATAGTATTATGAGACGTTATTTTTCATATTTTTATAAAGAGAAAACATTTTTTATGTATGAAAAAATACAATTATAAGAAATTGCAGGAGCTACACCATGATTGTGTTATATTAGAATTAAAATACAATCTCTTATCTAAAATAAAAAAAAACAATTTGCTCATTACTTTTCATACTTTTAAGAAAAAGAAAGAAAATGTAAATATGAGAAAATTACATTGTCTATGAAATTTCAGGAGCCACAACACAAATGAGTTATATCAGAATTATTGTTATAACGGAGAGTACAATAGCAGTGCACATTGTATATACATAGACACCATCATTAAATATCTTGAACTAAAACAACACGACAAAGGCAGTAACAGCCCATTCAAACACACACTAGATGTACTTCATCTGGAAAGTGTCCTGGAGTAAACCTCATTAGCTGCCACCCTGGGACATGGACGTAGTAGGAATCCAAAAGTATAAAGACCCACTCTTGGAATCAAAATATAACTGTTTCCTGCCATATATCAAAGAAAGGACACAACAAATGGTCAGTGAAAGGTGCTGCATAGAACAGAGCTTAATATTTGCAAAGCAAGAACTAAGACACAAATTCCACAAACTGTCGGGACAAAATAGAGACCATCTCTTTACCAAAAGCATAGTGGAAGATGAATTTGATCAACAACTCTTCAAAAGTCTTGTTAATAAGCAGAAGAAAGTTCTTTGTGCACAAAGAGAGCTCCTCCACATAAATGCATAAGATAAGTACATACAGAGGAAACGGAAATGCTATTGTGATCGCCTAGCAACTCCATACAACAACAGGAACTTTGCATCCATATATTTAAACTCCTGCTTGATAATGCGTGTTGTACCCAGTCTGAACCCCACCGTATACTGGAAGTATCAGAAATGGAGCATGTTATAAATAATCTGTCGAATAGCAAGGTTATAGATCTCCATGCAATGACTGTAGAATGAATATCTCAAATACGACAACTGGACTATTACTCAACTCCTCACCAGATTTCTAAATAGCATCCTCCAAAACTCCATTATCCCAGAAATGCTAAAAGTAGGGGTTATCCTACTATACCCCAAAAAAGGGAAGGACGGTCCACCACTGTTAATTTCTTCATATATATATATATATATATATATATATATATATATATATATATATCAGGGCTGGAGCTTCCACTGGGCAAACTAGGCAATTGCCTAGGGCACTGGGCTACGGGTTTATTTCATGATGGGTGGGTGGGGTAGGGCGTGAGTGGAAGGGGGACACCACATATCTGATCTCACCTAAGGCACCAAAATGCCTTGCACCGGCGCTGATATATATATATATATATATATATATATATATATATATATATATATATATATATTCAAGGGCACTGGATCTGGCAAGAGATCACGTCTCACTGGATTGATGCAGATAAATGCAAACAAACTGACAACGAACATTCAGAACATTTTTTCTAAATTGCCTAAACGTTTCGAACTTTGAATGAGTCTTATTCAAAGGCAAGCACAAAACAGTTTCAAGATAAAGAAAAAAAAAACCCATAAAATTTAATGTTGATGTTAAAAAATTACATGATTTTTTTCATCAGGAACAAAGAAAAGGTAACATAAAATATTTCTCAGCATTAGCATCAAGTTGAAGCCAACTAGCAGAGGCATATTCCTGCGTTTACAAATAAAGGGATCATTGTTTCAAAAGATTTATGGGGGTGTTTTATAGACAATAGAATCGACAAGGCATGACTGACTTTCTTTCATTCACTTTTTCTCTGGTTAAAAATATATGCCATGGACCCCAAAACCCATAATATTAATAGTATATGTTATGTTGATCCCACATAACTACTTACTGAGAATACGAAAGCTATGTGCAGGGCCGACAATAGACCAGCGAAAGTTGGTCTTTAAACCTTTTTTTTATTTTGACTTTGCGGCTTTTAAGCCGCAAAGTCAAAATAAAAAAAAGGTTTAGAGACCAACTTTCGCTGGTCTAGGCCGACAAGAGGGGATGGGGCAACCATTAACATATCCCTGGGACCCGGGCCGAACTACTCTTTTTAATTTTATAAAATAAAAATTTTGTTTGAACAAGAATTAGGAAAGGCCCTGGTGCTTCTTACCCCCAGGGCCCGTACGTACGTGGTCTCTCTCAACGGCCCTGGCTATATTGTGTGTGAGTGCGCTTGCGTGTGTACTATATATAAGTGTTCATTTATATAACCAATAAAGCGATTTCATGTTTTTCAGAGAGATTGCGCCTTACTTTGTTGATAAAACGTCAGACTCTTGTGGTACTACTCAAGACTAAGGCAGCTGTGGTTCTCAGATCAAATACTGGAGGTATTTTAAAAATCAACACAAAAACATGGCTTGTTTCCAACTCTGATGTTAAGCAGTCACTAATTGATGTAAATTAAATATGAGAGGATACTGTAATTAATTCTTTACCAATGGCGTAAGTGATGTTATAACGTCTTACTTAGTTCACAGTATATAACGTTTCTGATACTTATAAAATACACATAAACTCTAGTATAAATTCCGAGTACGTTATTGGCCGATTTGTTTTGTTCGACTACAGTAAGACCAAGAAATCATGCTAACAAAATTACGAATATATCGAAGAGTTTACCCTTAGTATGGTTACTTAATGTTGTTATCGGTACATATAAAAGCCGTTTCGCTCACATAGTTAAATTTGTAATCTTTCGATGACTTTCCCGCTTACAATTCCTATTTTAAAAATTCAGTCAATCAAAGCACGTAATTTTAAATAAACAACATATAGTGATTGTTCCAGATTAAATTATCTAGTCATCCCATGTAAGACACGGCACATGTTATTTTTGTTTTATATCAGCGTCGATGTCTAGCATGTAGGACAATAAAGTTACAGGATGGGAACAACTATATATTATCGCCACAGGCAGTTGATTCGGAGGTAAACTAATATGTACACTCACCAATTAATTAACACATTAGTGTACCTCCAAATGAAGTGCCTGTAATTATCGTGGTAAGTTTGCCAAACTTAGATATGGTGGCACATAGTGTTATAATAAACATAATTGTAACTTACCTATTTTGAAGAAATGTCTACGCTTGCACTTGCAAAATATTTCCACAGAAACAAAAAAGTCCAATGATTAAAATCGAACACACAAATTAATAAATTTAAAATCCATTCATTATCAGTACAAATTTAGAAAAAAATATTCAGCTTTACATGAAACTTAAATGCAATGTATGCAAAGGAATATACAATATTAATGAATTATTATTATTATTATTATTATTATTATTATTATTATTATTATTATTGAAATATTACTGAATTTCAAACAAATTTTACTGTTCTTATTTTCCTAATGATATAAGTAGGATCATAAGCAACTTTTGTCAATTTTGTTCCTTATTGACTAACATGAATTGAAACTCCAAGCATAACCTTGTAAGGACATGCATGTCACCATCGGTATATAACCTGTAATCATCAAACATAAGATAATACTTTGAGTAATTTCATAATAAATACCAATGCAGATATAGTAAGTTTGATGAGTCTTGTATATTATGATCAATGAAACTGCATGTATTTTACAAGAAAGTTATATTAATTTTTTTCTCACTCCTTCCTAGTTACTGTTACACATCTGTAAAAAAAAAACAATAGACTGTGTATTCATAATTATTAGTGAAATCTTGTTTGCCACGATAATACAGCTCCTGTGATAATAACAGTGTTAGATAATACTTGGACCCAAACTAAAAGCTGCACAGTCGTTAAAAAGAAGATGAGATAGACCGTAATGGTAGAGCTAATCAACCAGATAATACGGCATAGGCTGGTATATCCTATTACCATGTTATTACTTACACAAAACAGTTTTTGTTTACTTTTCATTTTTATCCTGTCAGTAATCAATGTGTGAGGCATTGATCATAGTGAATGGTTTTCATTTGCTATCATTATATTAAACAGATAACACCTACCTCTGCTCCTGGTTAATAAAAGATAATTTAATCTTATAGTAAAAAAAATTTAAAATAATTTTACTGGATTTAAGCTTTGTTAAAACTACTATGTTAACTCATGATAAGTAATACTGTACATTAACCCTTACATCACTAAGTAACTTTGCAGGCATAGAGCCTGAAACACTAATTAACTTTGGCTTGTATAGCAAAATGTCCTGTGGACTTTGAATGAAAGGTATGTCTGTTAACAATAATAAAGTTCTTCTACATGGAACCATAATCTGGGTCAGTCACCATTTGATGGTTTAATGAGATTTTATTTTGAAAGAGGAATTCTACAATGATATAATACAGCATTCAGAATGTTCATACTGGACTTACAAACTTTTAAGCAGAAGTTTAACATGTGATGTTGTTTAAATAAAGTGAATGTTGTGTATATGTATCATTTTGTTTTGTGTCTTATGAATTTAGCCAAATTGTCACAAGATTTTTAACTAACTGCAGATCCAGATAAGTAGCAGAAATAAACATATGTTTTTCATACAGTTTTCTGTAATTAATGCATGCATATTGTGATTTTTTGCCACTCATTTTAGTAATAATTATGCTTATACATGTACTTCTTCTGGGGCATTGAACTTAAAGCAAAGTAGGTCAGGTTCACATATAATATAATTTCCCTTTAATTGGGTACTAATCATTAGAATGGTCGATTTTTTCTACATCTTGAAAATCTCTAGTATCTGTCTTCATGTACTATTTATGTATATCTGGTTTGAAAACTTTCGTTATTGCTTTACTGTTTTGAGGTGCAAACAATAAAATCAAGGAGTAGAAATTTCTATTTTGTAAAGTAATTATAAAATATAATTTTTTTTCTCAGTTATTTTTAAATAACTTTCATGGTAATATTCGGGGGCAAGCTTAGATCTTCCAAGGACAAGTTATTATTTCCAGTCATCTTGTCTGTAAAGCACTGAAATATTCTTAAATATGCAGAATTCAAAATGAACATTTTCTACTCAGATTTTTGTGAATACATGTGTTTCAGCAAAGAAGTTAAATGTAAGTTTGCGGAAAATTTGCATTTTCTATTATAATGGGTAAAAAAAATATCTGTTCTTGAATAAAATAAAGATTACCAATAACTATATATATGGTTGCATTTGACTTGGCCTGTGCTTGATCAACCAATATGTTTACTTACTTAAATTAATGCCAGTGAAATCTGATACATGTACTCATATGACACGCGCTATCTGCCTTGTCCTATGAAAATATTTAGAAGAAAGATTACTGAATATAGTGTCTGTGGGGCCAGATTATGAAAAGGAATATTTAAGAAGAATTCCTCTTTTTTTGCAGAGCAATGACAACAATGGCTGAGCAGATCTGCTTTGAGTCGCTGCTGCAGTCCAGTGAATGCCCACCGCTTGTGTTCCACAACATCATCAATCATTGGCCAGCAACAGTGTGGACTCCAGAATTTTTGGCTGATGTTATGAAGGCCAAAAAGTTCAATTGTAAAATTGCTCCAAGAAATTCAGCAGGTTTGTTTATTACTATGATAATATTAGAAATTGTTCGATTAATCTGGAATCTTGCATCATTGTTTTACCCAGGTCGTCATCGAGCCCTACATAAATTCCAGTATTTCTCAAGGTAACACACAGCCATAAAATCCTCTGATGGCCTTTGATGTCAGTATCTATATTTTTATGAATGTGCACAAATACCCATCAATTGTCTCTTGGACATTTCCTATTGATTTTTTTCTGTGCTTTCAGTTTTTGGGACAATAAAGATAAATAGGGTTCCATGTGACAAATCGGGGGATGATCCCTAGTACTTGTGAACACTTGATGCATAAATTATGTGCTTTACTTTATTTTGTCTCCATCTTTCTTGACAGTGATTGAAGCACCTAATAGAATGTGCATTCAGATTTAAGTAGTGTATCATAGTCTGCAAGCTTTCTCACTAATGGGTTAAACAATAAGTTGTGTATTATGATGGTTAATCGCTAGGTGCTCAGCATTAAGAGTTTAGTGTTAGTAATGGTCGGCCTTTTTTCAGGATAATGTTACTGGGTGGGATATCATGCTACAAGTCTGTGGCATGATGCCTCAGTACTGGACACCACTGTAAACTATGACAATGCAGACATGGTAGCGATATGACTGAAAAATTGTTAAAGCTACATGAAAAATCCAAATCACGCACAGACACACACACACAAAGACACACACATACATACATATTAATGAATGTATCATGCATCCGATCTACTGCACTCACGTACTCCCAATAACATGTGCATATTAATAAACATATCGTGCATCTGATTTGCTGGTCTCACGAACTCCCAATAGGCTATATTTCTGGTCAGATCTTGATAAGGTTTGTATTGTTTATTTCATCAAGACCTTGGATGAGCTTGATTATGAATGACAAAAGATTTCAAATGAATTTGATCATGAGCATATTCCAAATTAAGGTGGCGCTCTACAGTTTCGTACTTTGCATAGGGGTAGAATTTTAAAGAAAAATAATTTTCTGGGATTTCTTCACTGGTTATACTGGCAATATAATAAAGACTTTGTATATCTTAGGTGTTGGGAGAAGAACTTTCAGTTCCCTTTATTTTGATATATGATTGATGGGTGTACTTTAGGTTCTAGAGTATACAGCTTGGGCTAACATAAGATGTGCTCATGTAAACAAACTGCTAGCTCCGCATGGTCATTTTCACTCCCTGGACTTCAGAGATAAATTGTAGAAAAATGGTACGATAACTTTTTTTACTTTTCAGATATTTTGTAATTTGTTCATTGTACTTTCAGAAGCTGCTATTGCCTACTTCAGCAAAATTCGTTTTCCCTAGTTTTATAACTGCTAAAGTTAGTGTACTTTTGATTAATTCTGGCTAATTTTTCAAGCACATGGGAGCATCCATTTTGTTATACCATGCGCTTAGATCATTTACAATTTCCATAAGTGCAGTATCCAAAGAAATATCAGCCACATTACATCAAAGTAGCATTGAGATATGCCAACATTATCTCCATTGTGCATGTTACAAATGCAAACAACTTCACCTCACATATGTCACTATCTGAAAAGTACATATTAACTGGTGAGCGCCCCCATAAAGACAATTATGGATGATCAAATGGTAGGATACAGGTCTGCATGCATGCCAGATAGGACATGTACAGCGTGCTAGTTTTAATACAGATAGTATGAAATATTATGGAGCATCAGTTTTGGACCCAATATCTGACTATGTTTAGAAGATGTTATTGGCCTATTAATGATAATGTTAAATCAATGCAGACAAAACATTCGATGTCAGGTGACAATAAGGAAGATATGGAAATATTTGCATGTGTACCACTACCATCAAAACATTAGAAATTAGATGATGACAACAATGAGTAATATCACAAATTTGATAAGGAGTAAGTACCAGAAAACTTGGGAAAATGAAAATGAATGGCTGTAATATAACCAAAAAGCAGATGTGATGATTTGTATTTTCTCTTCTGAGCATTCGGACAAATTATGAAGAGCTTTGATAAGTGAAATTTAGGCTGAATCAATAGCCCTATTCTCCAGGGGATGGGAGAGATTCAATACCCCCAAGCCCCATGGGAAAGTGAGATAATCGATTCCCCCTAGTTCCCAAGAGAAGAAAGAGAATAGGGGCAGGGAGAGAATAAATACAAGGGTTACTAGAATGATTATTTGTATAATTTAAAATAATCCTTATTTCAGTCCCCACCTGATCACCAGGGGAATGGAGAGATCCAGGTGGGACTGCTTGTTGATGCCAGTTATATGCTTAGCAAATAAAGTGATTTTATTTATATATATATATATATATATATATATATATATATATATATATATATATATATATATATATATATATATGTGTGTGTGTGTAATAATGGAAAGAAGGTACAGTGTTCCCATGATTTCTTGGCACTGTTCTCCCACCACACTCAGTTACTGCCATTGCATTTTGAATATACATGTACCATTTAATTTGCTCATTAATTCCACATTCCATTCATCACCCTCACTTTTCACCATCTGCCACCTTTGTTATCAGCCACCTTTGTTATCTGCCACCCTTGCTCTCCACCATTAGATTGTATATCTGATTTAATTTATATTTATTTTTAATTTAATTGTTTATGGGTTAGTTTTAAAATTTTTTTATTCTTTTATACTTATGTAAAGATTTCCAGGATAGAGTTCAGAGTTTTTTTAATTTAAGACGTAAACAACATGAATAGCTAATAATAGTTGAAGCTTTCTATTTAAAGTTAATGGACCTAGCTCCTGACCTGATTCAGAACTGGTAAACAATTTTGTAAATTTCTTTCCTAGAGATAAGAATCATTGGTCAAACTCAAGGCCATACTGAGTGTACATGATTTTAAACAAGTTAATAATTTCGACAGGGTTCTGAACATGATCACATGACCCTCATATGATCATTTGTTTTATGCAGTAGCTATGAATTAATACAGATGTTATGTTAAGAATTTCTCAGTTTGAGCTTTTTACACTTAATATCAATTTCTTCTGTTGTACCCAGTTTTTGAATTCATGTTAACTTTTCTTCCATTTATTTGGATTTTAAAGGATTAATTCGTATCTCTGGAAATATTTAATGTGCTTATACAGAATTTTTGGACAAAGACAGTTCATCAAAATTTATTCAGATTTCCAACACCGGAGTGTAGAATATTGTGTTTCTACAAGGAACTGTAGATAAGCACAGTACAGACTTAGGCATACATCGTCTTCCATCTTGGATTTTCCAACAGGACTCGAACTTGAATCTTTTAAAACATTTTATTACTAGGACTTTGGTAATTTAATTTGTGGATTATTCTTGGATTGCTTTTTAATTTGATTCTATAAACTGTAAGTTATTTTTCCATTTTCACAATCTTTTTCTAGTGAAATAAATTATTTATTGAATTTTACAATGCTTGTTGGTTTCACTTTTTTTCTATGTTACTATTATTTAGAGCCTAAGCAAGTAAAATCACCATCTTCCACCCTTGATGTCCACCATCAGCCACCCTCATTGTCCACTATCTGCCACCCTTGATGTCCACCATCTGCCATGCTCACTGACCACTATCTGCCACTTGTGCTATCTACCATCTGCCAAGTCTAATCAGTGTACCAATGATGCATGAATAATGATCCTACCATGTCTGTCTGTCAAAATAATGTTGCTACCTACCAGTAAGTGTTTAAAGTTATCTGAACTTGGTTTTTGTTGATTTATCAAAAGAAATCAGCAGTTCCTCGCACAGTCACTTATCCAGAGTAACCAGAAGTGCATGTCATAGTGCTTTTTGCCAGTCACTTATTTAGGGAAACCAAAGATACATGCCAGAGTGTTTACTGCCAGTCACTTATCCAGAGAAATCACTTGTGCTTGTCACAACACTTTAAGCCAGTTACATGTCTAGAGAAACCAATAGTGCATGTTACTACCTGTCATTGTCTAGGCTCGCTGCCCTTAAGACCATTCATGATAATTGCTGGTGTTAACACAGATGATAACTGTGATTGCAGTCGGATTTAATAATAGAAAGCCAGTTTAAAATCGTGTGCTTATAATTTTCTGCAAATATGTGAGAAGCTTTGTTTTATTATATTTATTGATCAGTGCATCATGTTTTAATTGTCTACAGTTTCTTTTGGTCTGTCTGTTTGTTTGTCTGTCTGTCTATCAGATGAACTTCTCTTGTTTGTAATCTTTGATCATGCACCATTATCATATGTACCTATAGAAAAAAGGCAGGTTATAAAATGATTCATGTGTGAGTGACACCATCTATAACAGAAAATGCAGCAACTTTGTGCTCTGAACTTTAATTTCTGCCTCTTTAGTTTCTTTAAATATGTGAATGTGCAGTTCCACTTGTTGTAGTAAAATATTTGATTTTATAAAATTGATATGCAAATTATAAATAAGATTGATCATTTGTTGTGATGTTTCAGATTTGTTGCCAGAGACTGAATGTTTACATCTAGATGCCACCATTTCTGACTATGTAGAATGGTTGAATGGGAAACTGGGGGTAGATAACCCAATGTCTGCCCTTGATCCATCCAAATACTCTTGTTATGTCGACTACAAATACATGGTAGATTTCTTTTCGGAATGCCCTCATCTTCTGAAAGTAAGTTAAAACATTGTAAATTGTGTTTAATAATTATTCTCTGCCTGAACTTGTTTAAAACTGGGTGGGTTACTTCAATATTTGTAATATATTGTCCATTTTCTGTTGAAGATGATACCTTGTAGCCCTGTGTTTTCTCCAGCTTTTTGAAATAATTTGACACATTTTTTAAATTTATGCTCCCTGAATTTAATTTCTGGACCAATCTCACTTTCTGGTAACCCTTCCTAGAACTTCATCATATACTATATGTGTTACTTGATTCTTACTTTAAAATTAACTGTCAATAAAGTTAACGGTGTATGGTCAGTTGTTGTGATTACAGCCGTGAAACTAGTAATTTTGTAAAGTCTGCATTTGTTTGACATTCATTTGTGCTTCATTTGCATTTCATTTACAGTCCATCCACGTTTGCATATCTGCTATTTTCTCATCAGTTTTTATCTGCAGTTTTAGAAATTCGTTCTGATTTTTCACTTTTTTTCTTCCATTAATTACAGTTAAAGAAAGAGGACTGAATTTTTTTTAAAAAAAAACAAAAAACCCTGTAATCATTAATGTATAGTTGTAGAGTGTTTACTATAAAATTTTATTTCTTCTTTCATTAAAAAAAAAGATTTTACACATGCAACCAAAGGGAGATAATGTCATCAAACTGTTGGTGGTTGTTTTGTTCTTGTTGGCAGGTTTGATGCCATTTTTCAGCACATGATGGGCTATACATGATCAATATGTCTTTTTGGAGGGAAAACCTTTGGAAGAGCCACTAATCCATAGGAAGCAACTATCAAGATTTCCCATATATCCATGTAGGCTTAGCCAATGCTTTGAACCTATGAGGACAGTGGTTAGATGTTAATAATCATTATCTCAGATGATCAAAATAAATTGTAAGTGTAAAGAATGTGATCTCAGATCGTCATACAAATTGTAATTATTAAGAATGTGATCTCTGATGGTCATTAAAAATTGTAAACATAAAGAATGTGATATCTGATGATCAAAACAATTGTATGTGTAAAGAATGTATTCTCAAATGATCATTAATAAATTGTAAATGTGAAGAAAAAGAACATGATCTTGACATAATATATGCTCAAATCCATTCATGCAATGTATTTTTTTAAAAAATATTTGCAATTGTGTTTGTCATTTTTTTAAAACTGAATAATTATGTTTGCATTTATTCAGCATTCATTCATTTTTTGCACTGTGTCTGCATTTATTCAGCATTCATTCATTCTTTGCACTGTGTTTGCATTTATTCTACATTCAGTTTGCATTTAACTTTTTTCTGTTTCACTGATAGAAATATCCCATTTCAATAGAGTACAATGACTTCTTCATCTTAGATCTAGCGTTTGCAGAGGTTAGTACATTGCTGATGACAATCAGGTGAAATGTGGACCATTTCAATGTAAATATATCCCAAGCCAATGATAAAATTTTTAACAAAGGTTATTTTGAGATTAATTATTCCTTGGCTTTTGTGAAAAACTCAAATTGACTAAAAGCTGAAGTTGAACCAAACTTATATTTTCTTTCAAAACTTGCTTTTTCGTAAAGTAAAAGGATTTTTATGTTTCAGTAGTTGGTTATGGTGCATTTGATGTATCCATTCATTTTTATGCTTTGAAACTCTTTTTTTTTTGTTTAAAAGGCATGAGCAATATAAATAATACTCACAGTAAACTAACATTAACTCTGCAATGTAGAGTACATGTATTTCTCCCATGATAAGCCTAGTAGGATGTGAGAAGCCAGGTTTTTTATTACATAAGTTCTCCAGTGATAAGCATGGCTCGATTTTGGAGCTAGGCTTTTATTACAGCATTTTCTCCCATGATAAGTGGTTGGATTTTGAGTTAGGTTGTTATTACAGCATATGTCCCATGATAAGTGTGGTTGGATTTTGAGTTAGGCTTGTTATAACAGCATATGTCCCATGATACATGTGGTTGGATTTTGAGTTAGGCTTGTTATTACAGCATATCTCCCACGATAAGTGTGGTAGGATTTTATAAGTTGTGCTTGTTACTACAGCATTTCTCCCATGATAAGCCCTGTAGGATGTACGGAGCTGGGCTTGTTATATTCCCCATTTCTAAAATGATAAACCAGATTACATGTGGGAAGTCAAAACATTTCCAAAATGTTGCAAGTTTTGCTTATCAGTTAAAGATTTTAAACTGATATGTTTTTATTTTGCAGCAAGTATCTTGGAACTGTTTTGGCCTTCATGAACGTGATGGGACAGACAGCACGATCTGGATCGGCAGCTCTGGTGCCTACACACCGATGCATTATGATACTTATGGATTTAACCTCATTGCACAGATATATGGTCGGTTAGTTTTGTTTGCAAACAACAGTAAAGTAGCACAAACGTTAAAGTATAAAAACTAGAGAGCTATATTTTGTTCAGAGAAAACATCATACTGTTATAAATTAAATGAATTTGTATTGCAGCCATTAAGGAATGGCATGGTACCAGGTTTACTTAAACATGGGTTTAACACCCAATACAGTGTTTGTAAATATAGTGCAGAATCTTGATTCAAATAAGAATTTTCAAGAACATATTTAGTTTGACCCTTGTGTTAAAAAAAGGGATATATATTTCACAAACGAATTTACTCTTTCTATGGTGTGCTAATTTCTGTGGATTTCCTGTGTAAGAAAATGACAAAAAGTCAGGTGAAAGTATATGACACTTGGAGATCGCTAGTAATTTACAACCTTATATCAATTGATTAATCAAGTTTTCCATTGTGGAAAAATAAACGAAACAATGTCATGTCCATAACTTTTTTGAAATTGACTCATATATTGTTGTTTATAGGAGTATATGATCTTCAGTCTCTCAGCAGATTTGATGAAAATGATAATGGGTGGAAGGGGATTTATCAAATAACTCGAGTGCTTTTAATATATATAACTATATGCAGGATTTATCATTCATTTAATTTTCTGCATAGTTTTATTATAAATTTGCATAAATTCCATAATGTGTAAGGACAGGATTATTTATGGTTGACTAATGGTAGGTGGTAGGGTACTTTTTCCTGTAATTTTGTTTGTACTGATCCATACTTGAATCTCTCTCTCTCTCTCTCTCTCTCTCTCTCTCTCTCTCTCTCTCTCTCTCTCTCAAAAATCAGGATGTGAGTAGGGTCATAATAGAAGCGGTCACAATAAATACATGCTCATGATTAAATTAAGATAGCCTAGTATATTGTATATTGACAAGTTACATTTTTGTAGTACAATCCAACTTAACATTTGTGTGGTACAATCCATAATCCGTTAAGTATTGCACATGAAAAATCCATGCATTTGAGTATAGATCGCATGTTAAAACATTCATGTATCAGTCACATCCCATTAGAAAACACAAATTACACATACACATAATGGTTGTCTTTATTTTGATCTATATCCAATTGACACTAACAATTCTCAATGATATTGTCACCAGTAGCACTGTAGTTGCTTATGTGCTACATGTAAATGTGCTTAAATTGCTCTCGATTTTGGTCATATTCAGACTGCTATTGGAATTATTAGGGAAATAAAAGCATGTGAACAAATTAAAATGTGTAATAAACATCTTTGCAAAAGACCCCATCTTCATTTAACTTGGTATCAATCATAAGCAGAAACTTTCAAAGTACAATAAACATGTTCCAGTCACTTTGGAAAATGCAAAAGTCCATCAGATTCCATTTCTTTTATTTAAGTTTGTTGCTGACTTCCTTTGATGACAGATGCATGTGTAATTCAAGTCACCACTAATGGACAGCTTTGGATAACAAACCAATAACCAATTTATATATGGTGGCAAAATAAAAAAATTGTTGAACATTGATTAAGACACAAAATAATCTTCATTTGCTTTCAATATTATTTGGAATAGTCAGTGCTTTAATCCTTTGAACCCTAATCTCCCCCATATTTCAGCACAATAACCCGAGCCTCCCCGGCAATTTTTGACAATTTTATAAAAAGTAAAATTTTGCAAAATAATGGTAATATTATGCCTTAGAATGATAATCCACTATGATATAAAAGCAAATATCAAATTGTCTCTTTTCAAACATGCTTATAAAATGCTTTTTATTACTATGACTATGTAACAAACTGTCTCGAAATTTTGTTTATGTTGTACCATTCATGCAAGATCTATATTTCACTGACCATCTAGCGAATAACATAACACAGGCCGGTATACCGGCCTGTCGGGTTATGACGGTAGATAGCTAGGCCGGTATACCGGCCTTTCGGGTATATACACCGTTACAACCGGCCGGTAAACAGGCCTGTCGGGTTCAAAGGGTTAAAGGTAAACAGTTTTCTTTGAAGGTTCAGCAAAACTTTTAGAGCAGGGGGGGTACAAAGAGGAACTAAGTCATCGTTTGGTTGATTTTAGCAGTTACTGTTCCTGCTTTCAAAGGTTGGTCGAATTTAGCTACCGGTAGTCCAAGTAACGTGAGTGTTAAAGTGTATCACAGTGAAGTGTACTCAACCCATTATATCAGTATAAGTCAATTATGATATAACAAAACACTGCCAAGATAGTTTGTCAATATGAAAAAAGAATGTATGTAACAACAGGTAGATTCCAGTGCATTTTATGTCAGGTTTGCAGCTTCTTTCCATGGTGCTTCTGAATTTTTACACTCTAAACCAAAGATTATATATATATATAAATTTAAATTGTAAACAATGTCACATAAACAAATTTGCTGGATGGTATAATTTTTATGCTAGTAAGAAAAATAATTGTAATTTACAACGTTGGTGAAGCCCTATGTGATTCCTGAATAAACGTTTTGCATCTTATTTTGCGTACTTTTAAGAACAAAAAAAAATTATTTTTCATGTGCAAGAAAAATACATGTTTACAAAAATTGCCTTATGCATGATCACCACATGCACATTATTTTTCATACTTTTAAGAAAAAATAGATTTTTCTGTATGAGAAAAATAGATGTACAGTGGAGCCTTGTTAATCCAGACTCTGTTTATCCGGAAACCTCGCTATCCGGACATAATTCAATGGGAACGGAATTTCTAAACATAATTTCCTCCGTTTATCAATAAATCTGTGTTCCGGATCTGGAAATCAAAATTGGGGACCAAAGTGTAAAATTACATTAAAACTTGTCTCCATAATTTGGAAATAATCTGTCCAAAAATAAGAAAATTTGAAAAATCTTATATGAAAATATGGTCAGTAGAATAATACATAAAACACAATAGTGAAGCCCTTGAGAATCTATGGCCACTTTCAATAACTAATTATTGTGACCATATTGTAACCAGCGATTGTATAAACAATGTATATTTTAACTAGTCACCGACGGGGGTGTTAACAATTACCGTATTTTCGCGCATATATCCCGCGGATTATAACAGATTTTACAAACCCCGCAGGGGGGGTGCGGGTTATATAAGGGTGCGGGCTATATCACAATTTTTTTACACATAATGATATTTCAACATATTGTTCGAAAAACGTAACTACATAACATATATTGTTCTAGTTTTGTTTTGCTAGGGTTGGATATTATGGCTACTACGGTGACTTTACAACCTACGGTATCGGGACTAAATCAACATTTCGGGATAAAAACTTAAAATTTCGTATCTGTCACGTTTTCATAATCAATATTTTCTGTTTTCAATCGAAATAACTACGGTACCTAATTTTACCGCTGGGCCACGATCCACTGCTTCAGGTCAGCTTCAAGGTGAGGCCACTTTGCTTTAGGTCCGCGACGAGCACGTTTTCGTGGATTCATCTTCTCCAACGTTCCTTTTTATTTTCTCCAACCTCGGATTACACTCTCATCAATATCAAATTTTGTGCCTGTGGCTCTATTGCCATGCACTTCAGCATACGCAATGGCAGTTAGCTTGAAGTCGGCTGTGTAAGACTTTCGTTTCGGCATTTTTTAAATTAAACAGAAAGAAATTATTTAAACTCGAATCTACACTTCACAAGAATACAAGATTATTTAAAAATGTCCGTGTTTATGTAGCCTGTAGTTGAGGCACAGCTCCTACGCACACAAGCACTGTGTACCGTGTTTTTCCTGACTTTTATTGAGCAAAGGTTGTCGGCTTACTTTGATGATGGCGCCGCTAAAGGCTCCAGTTGAAGGGTGAAACAAATACCTGTTTGTTATTGCTGCGGCAACTTCAGATAATTGTAGAACATTGAAACAGATTTGTTTTATTTGTTTAGTATATATCAGTGCTTCAAAGGTAATCAGTTCTCTTTGAAGTGTCAGCAAACGTATTTTTTCTTCTTCCATCTGGTATTTGTTTTTAAATTAGTGTCATCTGCTTGACTGTACTCATTTTACGTTTTCGCCTTCTGCGGATTTGGATTTTGACTAGTCAGTTGCATAAAGTAACAAGGCCAGATATCATCATTAGCGGATTATGATATAACAGTGCACTGGTAGTGTGGTTTGCCAGTATGAGACAAGGACTTGTTATTTTAACAATATATTCCAGTACATTGTTTCCTGTCATGGTGCCTTTGATTTTCTCTACTCCAAACGCAAGACTGTATATACGGTTTTTATCAGCCAAAATTGGTGTCGCCACAAATATCACCAGATGGTATATTTTGTCACCAAAACGGAAAACAGAATCGCAGTTTGCTACATCAGCGAAGCCCCGTGATCCTGTAATTGATTTCATTTCCGATTGTAGCTGTATAAATATATCTATGGTTGCGGGTTATACAAAGGTGCGGGTTATGCCAACGATTTTTTACACAAAACCCCAAAACCCGCGGGCTATATGAGGGTGCGGATTATCTGCGTGTGCGGGATATATGCGCGAAAATACGGTAAATATAGACACTGGGATCAAATCATCCATGCTTTTTGAGATAACATATGGTAAAAAAATTAAAATTGTCATTCAGCCTTTTTGTTGTTTACCAATTGTATGTAACAGTCACAGTTTATTGATGGCAATACATATACAGTTGAGAGATTTAAGCTGTGGACAGTATAGGGCTTCATTTCCAAATAAAATAGGGACACCAATCATTAGCAACTGTATAAGCTGTATAAAAACGACTTATAAAAATTACAGCATTTATTAGTTTACCATAACACATTTAACTGCGACATAACATATAGTAAATAAATTAATAGATGTACAGTAGACTCCACTTAACTGCACATCGGTTAACTGCACACGCCGGATAACTGCACGTAGTCACGCCGGTCCCGTTTTTTCCCAATGCTTTTCAATGGGAACAAACTTCGGATAACTGCACTTCGCTTAAATGCATACTCCGGATAATAGCACAATAAATTTCTGCCCGTGGCACATTATTCAATACAATTTTACTACGGTTAACTGCACAGTGTATATTCATGATCAGTTATTGCCAGTCCACTGCTGTAGCGCTTCAAATAAGTCGACAATTAAGATGGTAAATGCGACATTGTAAATGATTGACGTGTAAAGGACACCTTAGGTGGTATTTACATGTATATCCGCACCCAATAGGGAGCAATAGCGTGGGAAAAATCATAGTACAGCATGGGAAACATTGCTCTAAACCGTTTGGGTTTGAATGATTTCAAGCCAAAAAAATGGATGATTGGAAAGATGGAAAATGCGCAACGGAATTCAATTTAAACGAAACACGGCGAAAAACAGTATGCAGACGACTTTGGAGCTGAACGCTTTTTCTGTCGGAGATGACCCATCAATGTCTGACAGCAGTTTTTGAAAAAACAAGCAATCTATAGAATTTCTTGAAATTCGCTATAATTCCTTGATTCATTGGTTGAATCAGTGAGATTGTGTTCGGAGGAAGGAAAACAAGCTTAACATTTAAGTAAAAGTTGAAAGAGTTGATTCTAATCATTGTTTAAATTTATTCTTCACATATATTCGTGCCGTGCTGATTTAAAGCTGTACTGTACTACGGTTAACTGCACACTCTGCACAGTCTCATGATAGGCCCGAGGGTGTGCAGTTAACAGGAGTCGACTGTATTTATTAAATTTTTTTCAACCATTATTGAATATACAGTACATTACATTTAAAGCTAGCATATACATGTACATCTATACGCTGTGATGATATCGTAAAATAAAAAATTTGCATGATTCAATTATCCGGAAAACTTGTTATTCCAGACATATTCACTGGGAACAAATGTGTCAGGATTAATGAGGCTCCACTGTATATGAAATTTCATGTCGGAGTTCATGTTGTAATGGATCAATAACAGCTTTATTGTTAACACAATAAAACCAGTACATGTTTAAAGTGAAACTAGTCTTACATGATTTAAAAGTAAATGTATATACACTGTAATCAGTGGTACTGTTTAAAGAACTTTCAATATTGCAATATACTGAGAGCCTTACTCCTTGAACTAGCACTACATCATAACATGGGATGCATTTATATTTATTTGACTTGTAAGGAAGCGATGGTTCCTGTTTCCACCTCATCAGACTTCATACATGTATGCTACCCGGATACCATATGAGGAATCCAGTGTTTTTAGCCAGGTCAACATTATGGATCCAGACTTAAAGCGACACCCAAAATTCAAGGTGAAGAGATTTTAGACTTACATTGCTTCCTTGTCTTTTGTTTTACAATATGTTTAAGAAATGCATTTAAAGTATCCTGAAGACAAGGATCGTGGGCAAACCATATTTTGCAAAGATCCTTACATGGAGAATACAGTAAAACCTGTCTGGAAAGACCACTATTATGTTAGAACACCTGTCTTGAGAGACAATATTCTCAATGCACAAAATTAATGATTATATAGTGTTCTGACCTGTTATGAAGGACCACCTGTCTTGAGAGACCATAATTTTATGGCAGAAGGTGTGGTCTTTCATGACAGGTTCTACTGTAATTTCAATCTAATTTTCAGTAAAATGATAAGGATAAAAGGATTATAAAGTGATTTATTTAAACATTTATTCTTAATGTTGGATATGTAAATACTATTCAGTCAATTTAAGAACTTGTTAGATATGCACATTGAAATATTAATAGTAATTGTCATTTTGATCTGTCACAGAATTGCCGTTTGTTTCTGCTTCATGTAACCAGCATGGCTTGGCATTCTGTTGTTTTAATTCGGTGCCTTTTAGTAGGTGAACAGCTTTGTACCATATTGCGGGTATTAAAAGTCATTGGAGTACAAGTTGAGAGGAGTAGCCAACTTTTTGTCTACACTCCTTTAATCAAGGTATGACTGTTAATAATGGGTGTCTGTATCCGGGTTACCTTTTTTCTTGTCCAATCCTGTAAAGAATACCATATTGTGGGTAAAATAAGTCAATCAAGGGTTGAATGTGTAAGCAAACTGTACTGATTTAGACATTGAGAAAATAGTGCTTGAACATTGGACTTTTGAAGGTTGAATTTTTATGACACTATTCTGGGCAAAGCTGCAGCCATTTTTACAAGGTACAGTATATTATGTTAAGTAAAGTATGAAGATTAATTAACATATTTTGAAGAAGAAATCAATTATTTTTGAGTAACTTATGTTTCGTTAATAATACTTAACATATAATAGTGACACATGCCCCCAAGCCTTTCATGCAGTTACTTCCCTTTGCAATTGTCAACGTTTCCTCCAATAGCAATTGGCATGTATGGGATTTGGGACCGATTTCTCAGTCCTAAGGGACAATCATCCAGACTCCACATTTTGGAAATAGAGGGAATTTGTACTTGTTTGGTAGATGCATGCCTGGGCGAACTGAATTTGCAAATTTGATTAGGTAACAGCTAACAGGTAACAGCTCTGAAAGAGAAACATTACAGGCATTTTATCACACACTTTGCTCAAAGTTTCCTTTTATGCGGTGATGATATTAAAAGGGGAGATTATACAAGCCCTTAAAGTGTAGTCTTTGTTTAACATAATAAAAATATTTTGTGAATTAAATTTCTTTTGCTCGTTCTCATTATATAAACCTTTCAGAAAATACTTTATATTTCTAAGGTGATTTTTCAACAAATGCAGAGATAAACTGGTCTTCTTTTCCTGACCAGGTAAAATTGAGTTGACCCAATAAGACTTTGCTACGTACACATCCCAGGATCAAGCAGATGCAGATATTCCTCAATAATAATTTTGATCCTTAACAATCGTGGAAAGGTCAACATTGTTTAACATTTGGTGTGCATCAATTATAAATAATCTTTGCCTAATTGTTGCCATTCTAAAAAATGCTGCAACAGAAAAGACTTTGTTGTCTTTTACTATATATATTCAATGGAATCTTGATATTAAAATGGGTTGCAGTATCACTTTCAACCTTCAGTTTCATGATTGTGTTCACATTTCCAGTGTCATGTTTAAGTAAGGTGTCATTTGAAAATGCAGGGAAAGTTTCCCTTTCATGAATGCTCTATCACCCACCTTAATGAGTCAGACCTCTGTGAAGTAAAGGAACAGAGAATGTCACCATTTTTGAGATTTTTCATTTTTAAGGGTCATGACCCTGCATTTGGCTTAGAACCTGGTCCTTGTTTTGCATCATACTTGTTAAGGCTTTCATGTAATTTGGTCAAATTTATATTCCAATTATTTATTGCAGATGACAACCCCATATGTTGTTACACTGGAACCCGGTCAAGTACTGTACGTTCCAAGACATTGGTGGCACTTTGTTGAGTGTATAGATTCAGCAATCAGCATAAACACCTGGGTGCCAATGGTAAGAATAGTTTTCATATAATCATATATATATGTTTTTCCAATATTTGTCCTGTACTCTGGACCAAATATGGGTGTATGTTTTTCTTGTGAAAGACTTATATTTTAATTAAGAAAATTCAACTTAAAACTACATTCAGTTTACTGTTTAGAACAGGCACCACTCTATTACATTCTGAAGCTATATTGTAATAAATTTGGACTATGTACGTTTGATAGCACCCCAATTTAAGGAATGTTTAGATTTTTGTGATTACTTGTGTGAAAAATGAGAATATCCTTAGCTGGAAATATTTAGCAATTACTGCGAGGAAACGTCATGCTTTAAAGTGTTAGTGAGTTTCTATGATGCCATGGTTGACTAGTAGTGAAGTCAGGCTAAAACCAAATGAATATCCCTGGATTAATGTAGTCCATATTAAAATCTAGTGATGTACATTGGTGGTGTGACTGCAGTGGCATGATTTACTGTAGGAAACCGGAAATTGACTCATAGGAATAAATAAGAAGGGACTCTTATACGGCAGATACGGTTTATCTTGCCAAGGTGGCAAATGTAGTGCAGTTATATTGTTTAAATAAGCCTAGAAAGGGGCGGAGTTAAAATAGTTACCTGTTTAGAGGAGAGTTCGATAGTTTCTACTGCGCAAACTGCTGGCAGTATGGAAACCTGATGAAGAGAAATCATGCAGATGTATGATTTATTGGGCAGGTTAGAGATCTGCGGTACTGCATGAATGAGAGTAAAATTTATGTATTGAACAGACATGTCAGGTTTTCTAATTTAAAACCTTAGTTGTATGGAAGTTTTTGGAAATTTTTGGTAAGCTTATGACTTCTAGTGTAAATCGTGCCAGGGTTTGACAACTGTTCAGTCAAGTAAAGACCCCTGGCTTGTAACAATACGTATATAGAGTTCTAAAATATAATTGGTTCATCTAAATCAAGGCTACCATGCTAGTCTTAAATCACCATATTGGACTGTGCAAAGCAGTTGCCACTATCACTATATCTCATCTTTGCAATATTCAACTTCTAGTCATGTCGGAAAAATTTATGACTGAAAAGTAAAAAAATAAAATGACAATATAGCAGTCTGAAGCTACTGTACATACACTACGTTTCCCACATTTTACATTCTTGTTATGTTATTTCCTTATTCTCAGCTCGTAAGGCATTTTAACAATGTTTACTAAATATAATTATTCTGAAATAGGTTTCTGAGGCACATAAGCTACATGCACTACTGGTATGTTTCTTCATTCATTCTTTTAATTGAATGATGGTAACTAATGTTTGTTTTTTTGGTACAGTAAAGCCAGGCATTTACCTGTGTGTCTTGTTTTGTGTATAGAGATGCTGCAGCATTCACAGTCATGGTTTTGATCATTCTTGGTATTCAAACTAATTGTTGAAAATTTTGTTTTATTTTCTAGTTTTAGCATTATTGTAGGGTTAAAAGAATTTTACATTAACATGAAAAATGTTTAAATTTAATTTAAATTTAATTCTATTTACTGAAGGAAAAATTTTGTTGTAGTGTGATATATATATTATTTTGTCAGAATAGTATTCACGGGTGATAAAATAGAACATGGCTTTTGTGGATTGTATAAGATGTATCTATTTATGTAGGAGTTATTTTTATAGGAGAAATGAAAATTGGCAGACATAAAGTAATAACTGGGAGATCTTTGCAAAATTTAGGAGATATTTGGAAATCAGAAGGTATGCTTGGACTGAAACCCAAAATCAGGAAGTTATTTTTTCCTGGTGTTAGAGATGTCGCAATTACCAAACTGTTAGGTGGGTTTAGTTGATGACTGTCAATTACCTGAAAGTCAGGTGGGTCCAGTTGATAATTATCAACTACCTCTCACTCTATTAAATATAATGTTTAAAAATCCTCTGAGTTATCCTTGAAAATTATCACTTTTCAAATTAAATTATGTACACCCATCAAACAAATTGTTAATAAAAATTGTATGTAACATTATCTCTTTTTCCAGCCTGAGGACAAAGGTGAACATGTGAAGGAAGCTGTTGCAAGACTTCTAGCATGTGATCTTATCTCTCTGGTAACAGATATCCAAGATTCCCCTGCAATTATCAACACAAATGAGGTATTATAATTGAAAATTCATCAATATGTTGATCAATCAAGTGTAGTCTTCATTGCATAATGTAATTTATTTACATTCAGAATGCCAGTTGCGTGATGTATGGATAATACAGATCATAACTAATTCAATAAATCATACAAATGAATCATTTAATTACTAATCATTAAAAAACACAATCTGTTAATTAGCCAGTCAGCTGATTGATCAGTCATTCATATAATATCCTGTTTGATGAAGGTTCTATTCTCCAGGTGTAAGTTCAAGCATTTATATCTTTGTCTTTTATATTTTCAAAAAAAAAATATATCATACTTTTTCAGCATAAAGATACAGTTTATGCCCATTTTATTTTTATGGTAACAAATAGATGTAACATACTTCATGAATATAAATTGAAATGAATGTGTTTAACCTGTATCAAGAAAAATCTATAAAATACAGGGCCAGACTAAGGCCTTCCAGGTCCCTAAGTACAGAGAATATTATGATGCACCCCACCCGCCCATTACAAAATGTGAAACTAAAACAATAACAATAAAGATTGGAAAATACCAGTGTTGCTATCAATCCAAATCAAAATATTCATACATGTAGATCGAAGTGGTCATATAATTCAGTTTTATCATAAATTATTAATCTGAATCTTTTCTGGTGCTGCCCATGTTGGGCAAGTGCAATAACGCATGTGCATTGTGTGCTTAATAGATAATCCAGCCCTGACAAAATGTCTATACAATTCTTGATCTTTACAATGATGGTTTGGTTTTCATTGCAACCAGTGTTTTAGTGGTTTACTGGGCCAGACTTGTAATCAGAAGGTTGCAGTTTCAGATGTACTGTTAGGTCTGCCTGGATCAACTGCCTAGGCAAGACGCGGTCAGCTGCCATGTGTTCCTAGGCAAGACACGATCAGCTGCCATGTGTTTGTAAGCAAGACATGGATCAGCTGCCATGTTTTGCTAGGCAAGACATGGATCAGCTGCCATGTTTTGCTAGGCAAAACATGGATCACCTGTCATGTGTCCCTAGGCAAGACATGGATCAGCTGCCATGTTTTGCTAGGCAAGACATGGATCAGCTGCCATGTGTTCCTAGGCAAGACATGGATCAGCTGCCATGTTTTGCTAAGCAAGACATGGATCAGCTGCTGTGTTTTTCGATGCGAGATATGATGAGCTGCCATGTGTTCCTAGGCATGACACGGATTCACATAAAATGTTTTCTTGATAGAACTTGTGTTTATAATTCTTGGATTATTTTTGGATTTAATTTGAAATACCGTAAGTACTTTTTTCTCATTTTACACTTTGTTTTCTAGGGAAATATATTATTTTCTAAATTTTACAAAACTCGCTGTCTTCACTCTTTAGTGTTACTAATTTTAAGAGCATGGACTCATAACACAGTTGCTACCAGAAAAACAGATGTTGCAATAAGAACAGTTAAATAAAAATTGTATACCTCACATAGCACATTTTCATCTGTGAGACTTCAAACGAATTTGTGTGAGTTCTCGCATCCAATGTATTCAGCGCATGTGAATTGGTACAAATTTAGCACGATTAGTGCATAGGCACACCCTGACTGCATCTCTGCTTAAGTACTTGATATCTAATGATTTTCCCGTGATGTCTCTCCATTTCTGTGCCAATACTACCTGTTTGTTACACAGAGAATAAGCTACATTGATGTCTGATTGATGGTTTTTGTTTAACCTGGAGTGAAACAAGCAATAACCACAAATGAGAATTCAATGTAGCATATTTCAACATACAACACACCGTTAGCGTAGCTTTCAGATCGATCAAAGCAGTCAAGATGCAATTCAAAGTAGAAACTTCACAGGTGGAACATGTTTGGAATGTATAGCTGAACAATGTTTGGCTGAACATACTTTTGAGTTAAGATATTAGCATGAAAGAGTAAGGGGTAGATTTCGAACCATGTCACGTTGTGTTAAACTGTGAATGGCAAGCAGCAATTGTCAAATAATTTTGTTCGTTTAACTAATAAACATAAGTGCCTGTGACAGCAAATGCTGTTTTATATGGATGATAATTTTAGAGAATAACGAGGCAACTAATACCGTATTTTCTGGCGTATAAGTGTAGACTTTTTTACTTGAAAGTCAGGACTTCATTTTATACTCCGAATATGGATTGTGTCATTGAAAGTTTATATAAGTTACGTTCATAACTACAGGTAATAAAAAAAAACTACAACATGGATGTGCTTTCAATTATAATAAAACAAGTATGGACTGTTTATTCAGCTGTTTCAGTTGATAACAGAATATAGCAGTGATTTGTTCAGAAGTAAAATCACAAGCATGTTAGCATCGGTAAATTAAAATGCAATTTCACGATTACTGGTAATATGGAATATCATACAACGATACCATTACTAGTGTAAGATACGAAGCCAAGATATTCACCTGACCTCGTCTTATACTCTGAATCGACTTGTATATGGACGAAGGATGGAAAATAAGTCAAATTGGTGAATTCGACTTATAGACTGGAAAATACGGTAATAATTATTCATGACTGCTGAAGACTTAAATAACATTTTATAAATGTTGTTTGAAAATAGTTTTGAAACTTTGTCATAATGAGTGAAGTTTTAGAATCTAAAATGTGTTGTTCAAGTTTCATTTTATTAAATATTGTTAAATATGGACAATTATCATCATAAAAACTAAATCCTAAAAGACGGAATAAATTACAGTATGTTACTGCTGAGCTATTTTTGAAGTTATATGGCCAATTAAATCATGTAATGACCATAGTGTGGACGTAAACCTTGTGTCTATCTTTGCAGCTTCCTTTCAAATACTGAATATGTTTACTCCAATGACTTTTCTTTGCCACAGAATTCATCATACCATGCATTAGCTGTTTAATTTGTCTTGCCATAGAAATTATTATACCATACGTTAGCTGTTTAATTTGTCTTGCCATGGAAATTATAGTTTGCTGTAACTGAATAATTAGTCTGTCCATAGAAATCATCATACCCTGCAGTCACTGTTTAATTTGTCTTGCCATAGAAATTATTATACCATACGTTAGCTGTTTAATTTGTCTGCCATGGAAATTATAGTTTGCTGTAACTGAATAATTAGTCTGTCCATAGAAATCATCATACCCTGCAGTTGCTGTTTAATTTGTCTTGCCATATGAATCATCATACCTTGCATGAACTGTTTAATTTGTCTTGCCATGGAAATTATACATTGCATTAGCTGTTTAATTTGTCTTGCCATAGAAATTATTATACCATGCAGTAACTGAATATTTAGTCTATCCATAGAAATTATCATACCCTGCAGTAGCTGTATGATTTGTCTTGCCATAGAAATCATACTATGCATTAACTGCTTGGTTGTCTTACCATAGAAATCATCATACCCTGCAGTAGCTGTTCGTTGTGCCTTAGAAATCATACCATGCATTAGCTGTTTAGTTTTGTTTTACCACGTAAATCATCATTCATTGCATTAGATGTTAAATTTGTCATGCCATAGAAATCAGCATACCCTGCAGTTGCTGTTTAATTTGACCTCCCATAGAAATTGCCATGTGTTGCAGTAGCTGTTTAATTTGACTTGCCATAGAAATCGCCATGTGTTGCAGTAGCTGTTTAATTTGACTTGCCATAGAAATCGCCATGTGTTGCAGTAGCTGTTTAATTTGACTTGCCATAGAAATCGCCATGTGTTGCAGTAGCTGTTTAATTGCCATAAAACATGATATATTTCAGTAGCTGTTTAATATATCTCAAGGTATATCTTGTCTATGTAGTGCCACTCAGAATTTTGGGGCTTTTTTATTTTGTTTTTATTTTTATTTTCAGGAGTTGACAAATCCAGAAGTTAACTTTGCCTTCTTACAAAAATCTCTACAAGAGTTGATCTCTAGCAAAGCATCTGATGGCAACAAAAGGGAAAGTTCATCTGGCTCTGAATCTAACTTGTTATACTCCAATGATCATTTCCTGAAATTTGTAGAGGCTTTCAGAGGTCACAATGTGAAAGTTGTTCATAGAAATTTGCATGTAAGCAAAGTAGGTAGAAAAAAAAGAAAAATTATTTGTGAATGTGATAACACAGCTCAGCAAGACTGTTTTGGTACAGGTTCCACCAATATTGAAACTGCCAGACAAAACAGAATATTGGATTCAGATATCTTCAGTGAGGAGACATTAAATACAACTCTTTCTGAAATTAGTGAGAGTACTTTGAAGGCTGGAGATTACCACTGTTGTTCAGGAGGGGAAGGCGACATTGGATGTCTTGATGAGTACAAAAATAGCAACAGAGATATCAGCTTGATGCATGAGCCAGATATACAGTATGAACCAATTAAGAGAGATGTTGATGAGGTAGGGTCAGATAAAAAGCATGCTAGAGACGCAGAAGAAAAGATGCACAATGAAGAAATTAGTAGCAAAGAAGAATTAAAACAAGGGATAAAAAGCGTGAACAATATTTCATTACACAAAGAACATGCAGAACTAACAAGACCAGTTGAAATTAAAACTGTACCTTCATATGCGTTCATTGATTATGTCAGATTCCTGCAGGAAAATTATCAATTTTCTGATGCAGAGCTTGTTCATTTTTTCATGACAGATCATGAGGCTGACATGAATTTGGAATTTGAAACTGATGAAGCAAAAGAAAGCACAAGTAATAGACAACCTTTTGAATCTGATTTCAAGATAACTCCAATTGATATAATTGACAGCATTCTTAATCCATCCTGTATTGAAGCTATTTGTAATGTTCTCAAGGACAGATTGAACATATCATGAACTAAGATGATGCTTAATTTGTTAATGAATATAAGGAACATGTAAAAAAAAAACAACACCAAATTATCTCAAATAATTGATTTTACTTTTCATTCATCTGAATCACTAGTGTATCCTCCAATTATAATTTCTGTTAACATTATTACCTTTCTGCTGGGTGGCCCAGAGAGGCAGAATAGTCTAAAGTGCTTTCCATTACGGACCACTACCATCTCACCTCTGTCTGCATGAGTTCGATTCTCAGATTTGGCCAATATGGGTATGTGAGAAAGCTTGCCAGTAGCTTTTCGTGAGTCTGTGGTTCTTTCCGAAGGTTTTCCTGGGTTCTTACTCCACCATTAATACTGGCCACCATGTATATCCTATCGTGTGCTGAAAAATGGCATTAAACCCTACAACAAGAACCTTACTGCTGACCCTACAAAGACCAGAGTAAGGTGTTCCATATTATTAGACAAGTTGGACCGGTTTTCAGTAAAATGTATTAACTTGCTATGTAGTACTGTTGTCAGTTTGGAAAAAATGTTTGACACAAAGTTAAGAGGCATTTTGCAAAGTGTTTGTTCGTAAGAAATGATAACACTAAACCGCAAATTTATCTCTAGAAATCGTGATATTTCTACTTGATATTCTTGTGTGACAATATACTTTCAGATCTAAAACATTAGTAATTGGGTCCTGTTTCTTCACATATCACCCAGCTCTCCTGTCCACCTACAATCCTGTTTCTACCTGTCTGACTGCCTGTCTGTTTGTATCTTTGTTTTCTTATCCATCTGTAAGTCTATATGTGTGTGTGTGTGTGTGTGTGTACGTACATAATGTATGTATGTATGTATGTACGTACATAACGTATGTATGTATTTATGTACATATGTGTATATGTATGTGTGTGCATGTACTTAACAATAAAAACAATTTCATTGGCGGTTCAATTTTGTTTTGTGCATTTATTAATTCAATGAAATTAAATTAAAACCATAATAAAACTTATGATAACCAGTTATATCCATGTAATTTTGTACCCGCCAATTTGAATGTTGTTGAAATTGAAGCTCAATAGATACTGTGATTTTGTTTCTACAATTTCAATCTACCAGACCATGTATATTTATCGTTTATCTGTAAGTTGTGAAATATAACTTTAAAGATGGTCACTTTTTATTACTCTATAAGATTTTTATGAATGCTTACACCACACCCCAAAAAAGTGCACACATTTTTTAAAAGTAAGATGGTGTCTGGATGTAATCACATATCTGACTACATGCAGTTTTCTAGGCACAATGATATAATAGACAGGTATCACTCCATTTGAATTTCCTTCCTGCATTTTTTCCTGAGTTGTAACATTTCACAAATCTCATTGTTAGTGACTTTCATTAGTGATCAAAGAATTAAAATTGCAGCACAAATGATGTGTGTCATAGGGATCATAGTCTTAATACAGGTATTGGACAAAGGGAGATAATAAACATGTACCAATCCCTGCAGTTTACTTCCTCATTTGATTGGCCTTGTCTGGTTTAAAAGCTAGATTCTCCTCTTAAATTGTTATTTGTTAATGACTATCATTAGTGTTTGGTAGATTTCTTATGCAAACAAGAAACGTAGGTAAACTGTTGTTACAACTATTAAAAAGCATTTCAAAATGATCAGAGGATTACAGGTACACTGCAAATAAATTGTAATAGCTAAATAAATTGTGATAGCCAACTAAACTGTATTAATATTATTTTGGACAAACGACTACAGCAAGTAAAAAGTTTCATAGCTCCAAAGAATGTGCATTAATTGAAATGTTGGAACATTGAGGGATAAATAATGGCATGCCCGTGTTGGATCAGTGAGGGATAAATTATGCCATGCCAAGTGTTGGAACAGTGAGGGATAAATAATGACATGCCTGTGTTGGATCAGTGAGGGATAAATTATGCCATGCCAGTGTTGGAATAGTGAGGGATAAATTATGCCATGCCAGTGTTGGAATAGTGAGGGATAAATTATGCCATGCCAAGTGTTGGAACAGTGAGGGATAAATAATGCTATGCCTGTCTTGGAACAGTGAGGGATAAATTATGCCATGCCATTGTTGGAACAGTGAGGGATAAATTATGCCTTGCCAGTGTTGGAACAGTGAGGGATAAATTATGCCATGCCATTGTTGGAACAGTGATGGATAAATTATGCCAGGCCAGTGTTGGAGCAGTGAGGGATAAATATTCCTTGCCTGTGTTGGAACATTAAGGGATAAATTATGCCTGAGATTGACCAATGGGAGGTAAATTATGACATGGCTGTGGTCAATATTTCGATGCAAATGACATTTTATCGTGATTTTATTTCTACACCAGATTGTTGAAGAAGAAATTGCCATTGCTGAAGCAATCCTATAAAACTATTTACTTATCTTGGCTTCCTTCATCAAATTTTAATAGGATAATAATTTCAACAGGTTGTGATAATGACCTAATCAACTTGTAATATTGACGTTGCATTTTTTGTTGAATGAATATTCTTATACAAGTCCATATCTTTTAAATGCTTTGTTTAAAAATAACAACTGTAAATAATTCACAGAAAGTATGTAATATTATATTCTTCTATTTATAGCTGATGTCCAGTAAGAAATATTACATTAGGAGAGATTATTACAATTTAGTCATCAATGAAAAAGGTACCAATGACAACTACCAGTCGTCACTGAAACTTGGCTGCATTTTCTTACATGTATTATGCCATGCCTTTGTTGGAACAGTGAGGGATAAATTATGTCTTGCCGGTGTTGAAACAGTGAGGGATAAATTATGCCATGCCTGTGTTGGAACATTGAGGGATAAATTTATGACATGCCAGTATAATTAGTAATGTAATTAAACTTCCATTGTATGTTTACTAAACCAAATTAACCAATTGGATAATTTGAATAGGACACTGTTAATGATGCTTAAAAATAAAACTTCATTTATTAAAACCTGACCTAACTTGTCATTTAATGTCATCAGTATGTGTAAATATATGTGATTTGTTTATTAAAGATGACCATTAGAATATTATTGATCACACATTAATTACAATGAAAAATTCTACAAACTTGAATTATCAGCTTTAATTAAATGACTCTGATGCCATAGTAATTAATGCAAAACTGCTCAGTTTGTGTTCATTATTTCACAAAGCACATATATCCATCAATAATAACAACTTGTAACCAACTTGAAGCATTTTTATACTGAATCTTCATTTTAAAACAATTTCATATTATGTTGAAATATTATGCATCTTATCAATAAAATAGTTTTCACTACATGTTTTATTCTTTAGATCTCATGTAGTGGTCATTGCTTTGTTTTGATCTCTAGCTTGCTGCCCAAACAATAATATTGCATGGAATCCATGTGATGAATGAGCTGTTTGTTCTGCCAGTAAATGTTTATCCTGCAATGGCATTGAAGGAAGAACTTGAGCTACATTTATATACAAGCTTGACGGTTTATGATGCTTTTTGGCCGACAAACCATTGCATTGGAGGAAAGTACACCATGTACCAAAGCCATGACTGCATTGTGGTGGCTTCTTCCCTCAAAGCGTACTTCTGTACCTTACCTTTAGATGCCCCAAGAACAGTAGCCCATTGACCTTCAGTCCACAATGAGTAGAATTAATGTGTGTAAGTAGATTGGCAACCAAAGTAAACTACACGTGCAGAATGGTTGTCAGCCATATATTAACAATGATTACACATCTTATTTTTAGTCTTGCATATGGTCTAATCTGTAAAACAAATAGAGCAGGTGTAGCCCTGCACATGTCCTGTTTTATGATGTGACCATACAGAGTTATGCCCAATAAAAACATGTTTACCTGTAAAATGGTGCACATCAACCTATGAACTGTATTATCTGAACCATGAAAATTTATATTTGGGAAGTGGATGATATAAAATCAATTTTTTAAGGTAAATATAGTAAATTAAGTAATATAGAATGCTAAATCTACTATAGAAAATTTTTATGTATCTATCCATAGTGTACAGCAGTATTACGAGTTTCTATTTCAAATATACAGGCATGTATCCAAGATGTCTAAGTGTGTTATGACTACCGAATGATAATACATGTACTGCAAAGACAGAACTTTGTCATCAAAGATAGAAAGAAACATTCCAATACATGTATTAGATTGAGTATATTTCCATTCAATGCAAAGACTCCAGCTAGAACTTGTATAAAACTGGAAACCAATTGCAAAGCCTATCGGTCAGGAACATACAACTTGGTATGAGCAGGAGTAGTAATTTAGGTATTTACTGGATTTGGTGCCAATACATGTATCCAGGGAGTGCACTGGATTGGTGCCAATACCTGTATCCAGGGAGTGCACTAGATTTGGTGCCATTACCTGTATTCAGGGAGTGCACTGGATTTGGTGCCATTACCTGTATTCAGGGAGTTCACTGGATTTGGTGCCAATACCTGTATCCAGGGAGTGCACTGGATTTGGTGCCAATACATGTATCCAGGGAGTGCACTGGATTTGGTGCCAATACCTGTATCCAGGGAGTGCACTGGATTTGGTGCCAATACATGTATCCAGGGAGTGCACTGGATTTGGTGCCATTACCTGTATCCAGGGAGTGCACTGGATTTGGTGCCAATACCTGTATCCAGGGAGTGCACTGGATTTGGTGCCATTACCTTTATTCAGGGAGTGCACTGGATTTGGTGCCATTACCTGCATCCAGGGAGTGCACTGGATTTGGTGCCAATACCTGTATCCAGGGAGTGCACTGGATTTGGTGCCATTACCTGCATCCAGGGAGTGCACTGTATTTAGTGCCAATACCAGTATCCAGGGAGTGCACTGGATTTGGTGCCAATACCTGTATCCAGGGAGTGCACTGGAATTTCAAGGTAATAATAGTTTCTTTATGGTATTATCATTGGGTAATGTATTTGATGAAACATTATTATCAGTTCAGCAATGATGATAATGATGATAGTTTAAGAGTGTGCATGTGTATATCAAAGTTCTTTCGCTTGCATGATATGTTTCATGCAAAGTGGGTTTAAAAAAGTTAATGGAGGGAACACACCAACAAATGAGGACTCATTCTTCTTACCATGTCTACACTGAAGGCTTTCTTTGAGACTTGATCAAAGTGGCACATGTAGAGACATTGTTTGCAAATTTTGTGATGGAGAATAATTTTCCTAATTGCAGATATTTCTACTGTAACATGTTGATGTTAATGTTTCCATGCAGTGTTATCCAGACAGTCTTTCTAGAGAGCTTGACGTATAAATTGCTAAGGAATAAATGGTTGATTATCATAAAGCTTTTGACCTTGCCTGCAATGCTACTCCTTGAAAAAAATGAAACGTTATCAATATGACTGGTTTACGTTATCAGTATGACTGGTTTACGTTATCAATATGACTGGTTTACTTCTGAGTCAATGGATGGTATGGAAAAAGTATCTTGAAATGATCACCAGTCAGAAAGAATAAAAAAATAATTGTGAAGTACAAAATGGCTCTATCATTTAACCTTATTTATTCATTCTTTTTATTAACACATTATATTTTAAGAAAGGAAACTTAGTTTCTTCCACTGACCTCCAAGCAGATGACACTACACCAAATAAAGTGAAAACAATTTCAGAATAACAATGAAGATGCTCTTCACAGATATGAACTATGGTGTAAAGAAAATGGTATAATTAAAAAAAAAAAGAAAAAGCTGATATAGATAGGGGAAAAAATTCCAAAGTTGTGTTTGACAATTGTTACCTTAATATGGCTTCTATGAGAATATTCTTCATGTATTTAACAATTTAACTAGATTTATTTAATTTAATACTTTTTGAAAAACGTTCATGATTATCTTTGGCTAATTAAAAAATCTTAAAATTCATTCCTTTTCTAGAATAATGTCATCCTTTATAAATATTAAATTCAGATATATTTGGGCTATTGTTTTTTGGGGTAATTCTTCTAATTCCAACTTATATTATTAAAGCACTTAAGACTCGAAAGAAAAAATTTACAATTTTCAGGATGCAATGAACTGCTTAAAGTTTGTACCAATACATGAAAGGCAAAATTTGCAATATACCAAAACCATTGAAGGAATTTTATGAAAAGAGCTTTGAATTTATTGGTCCACTGTATGGTACATAATTCCTAGTGACACAAGACATATAAAGGATGCAAATTATCCAAAACATAACTAACTTACATCAGCCAACCAGAGCCTGGTTCTCTGACTTTCTAGATTTTCTTAAAAAAGCTTCTTTGTCTTTGTATTTAATGTAAACTCAGAACATAGCCTACATATAATAATTTCAAACAGGCTGAGGATGGTGAATGTGCAGCATGACGGACTTTGCCTTTGGAAAAGAAAAATTGACATGACTCCCCTACCACCAAAATTAAATAAAATAAAAAATATATCAGTATTTACATATGGTTAATGGTGCAAATTGTGTGAAGCATAATTTATCTCTTTGTAAATGCCTAAAAATATTTTCTGTTAAAGTGTCACTTGAAAACAAACATAAAACTTTAAAGACACCGATTTAAATGTTATGTGGTCATCTGACTTATATCATCAATAAAATTGTGGGCTATGAAATTTGAGTCATGTGGCTATGCAATGTAATAAATGACAAAATATGATCTGCAGTTTGAGAATGCTGCTATGGCTAATTAGAGACAAAATAATTTTTTTAAAATACATTTTTGTAGGAGTGAGGATTAGAATAGTATACTTTTTGATGCTGCTTGAGTTTTCTAACCTTTGTCATATTGTTCTTTAAATGAAATTAAGTATGGATGTCATTAATGATGTAAAGTCTTTTTTACTGAGTTCGTATAAAAATGGAAAGTAGCCCATATCAGGCAGATATGATCCAATATGTTTTTTATCTTGCTTTTGGTGATCTTTTGTCATATTGTTCTCTAAATGAAATTAACCATTACAGTCATTATTTAGTAACTTTAAAGAGTTTGTGGGGAGAACGTAAACTTTTCCGTATCCATCAAAGTGATCATTAAATGTCTGTGCTTGAACGAAAACTGGAACATTTAAGTTTGCAATCGTCGTAGTCTGGTTCCCTGCTATATTAGTGCAACGCAGGAAGTATAATACTAATCAGAGAACCAGACTACAATTATCGCTGCTAAAGATTCTGGACTTGTCAACTTTGTACACGTGATTGTTTGTCACAAGGCGAGTTTTAAAAAAAAATCACAATTAGGAAAAGCGCAAATATAAACCATGTATGTAAATTAATTGCGATATGATCATGTTTGTCTTTTCTCCGGCTCCTATCGTTGCTTACAATTTAGCTTGTATAGGCGCTACGTGTTATTAAATAACTGTACTGTACGTTGTACCACAGAAGTCTGACGTTTTATAAATAAAGTACGGCAAAATCTCTGACAACACGAATTACCCTTTTGTTATTTATATTACCAATAAGGGTAATTCGTGTTGTCAGAGATTTCGCCGTACTTTATTGATAAAACGTGAGACTCGTGTGGCTGTACGTATCTAGCGTACAGTACTTGACTGTTCACAGGCGGCGGATGTTTAGCTTAGTGGTATCACGGTACCAATTGTTTTTCCACAGACATCAACGCTAATGTTTTGTGAAATAAATATACTTTCTATCCTACTTCAGCATGCATGTCACACACTCTCATAGAGAACAATGTTAAATTGTCAATTTGACAATAACAGAACCAGGTACTCCATTGCATTTAAGAGAGATAACTCTGCTGGAACTATACGGGTATGAGTTATCTAGTCACAACATACTTATTTTCAGTCGTGTGTATCACATTTTCAAAAAATCATAAAAGATACAAAATATGATCTATATAGGAATTAGCGTAAATTCACATGTTGCCAAGAGGCTAAACTTTTTTTTAAGCCTAACAGAAAGTACAATTCTTACATAATCCACCAATCATAGCTAGTGTTGTTTTTTATTTCTGAATGCAAGGTTCCCTACACCTTAAGCTCCACCCACCTGGACTTGCGCAATTGGTACCGTTATACCTAGTCTACCTTAGTCTTACAATGTAAGACACATCAGCCGATAGTTTTGTTCTGCTTAAAACATAAACAAGTACTTAGTACTAAGCTGTAACAATGTAAAGTATAACACGTTATTTTTGTTCTAGTGCTGAAACATAAAATTGATAAATATCAGCATCAAGGTAATGTAGGGTTAACCGTTTAGCTTTTTTTTTTAAAGCAGAAAAAAGCAACAACCTGGAGAAAAACAATCGTGCCGAATGACAAAATGATCTCTGATTACCTCCATGGCCCGTTCTGACAGGTCCTTGTCTGCCATACAATGAAAGAGACTTTTATTGGATGACAACAAAATAACATGCATGGAAATTGCATTAGGCAAATATAAAACAGATTTTTTTGTTTCATACCTAATAAAGATGGAACAATTTGGAACCATCAACAAAAAAGCTTTAGAACATCTTTCAAATTTCACTGACATAATGGTGAGGGTGACCCAATTTTAAAATTGTATCCCTTGATCCATGTACTTATGGGTGTCATAATTTCAAATACAGTGTAACTGCAAAATTTAAGATCAGATGGTCAGGATACAGCAGTAAATTTCTGTCTTTGCATTTCATGGTGCACATAACTTTTGTCATAAGATAAAAAATAGAAAGGTCCTGTTATGACTATATTTTTATTAAAGTCATTTAATATAAAATTATATATTTTATAATTATATGACTATAATTTTATTAAAGGTTACATGCAAATGTTTAGAGTAAAATATTTATAGAATGTCATGTCATTACCTAACCAACAAAATGTAATTAACAGGTAATAGGTCAGTTACAAGAGTTCTGGTTTTGTTAACATTTTTGTAACACTTTTTTTGATGGATAAGAACCAGTTATGTGATTCCCTTCACTAAATTGTCTCAATGAAACTGCTTTTGCAAAATTTAGCATTAATTTTCATTGGAAAAGTTAAAATGCATTTTACAGTTAACTGTCTGAATAGTTATCAGTTTATACAGATGACAAATTACTTTCTGAAAAAAGAAGTACAACATATTTTTAATTATGGAGCAAACTTTTTATTGTTTTCACCCTTTATTACTTGTTGAATGAGTGGTCACTTTTGTTATGAGATTGTACTAGTCTAATAATTGCCCCAAAAAGCTGGAGACATTTCAATAGATACTGAGCGGAAGGTAAGTTCAAACCTGTGAACTGTATCATGCATATTTCACTGAGAAATTTTAGTTAATCTAACAAAGTAGAATATGGATCTTCATAAGTGATTAGTTTTAAGATCATCAGTTTTAACATCATTATATCTATTGTTAATATTATTATTATTATTATTATTATTATTATTATTATTATTATTATTATTATTATCATTTATCATTATTAATACTATTTCTATTAATATTTATCATTATTATTGTTATTATTATTATTATTATTATTATTATTATTATTATTATTATTATTATTATTTATCATTATTATTATTATTATTGTTATTATTATTATTAAAATACATTTTTTTATTTCAGAATTAATACAGCTATGGATGTCTTGCATGTTACAGGTGTTCAAGCAATACTATGGCTGCAGACCACCTTTAAGGTAATTATGTGCACTCATAATTTGTGTATCTATGGTAGATATTTGCTTTGTCTCTGTTGGGATGCATGAGTATGTGCTGTACTCAAAATACACAGTAGCATCATTTGAGAACTGCAGACATTAACCTGATTTGTTTGAGACCTTTTGGGGGTGTTAAATGGTATAACATTCTTAATATAATAAATGGCATAACATACTTAATGTAATAAATGTAGATGAAGCTTAGAAAAGTGCTTTAATGCATAATCTTATTATAAATTTTCATTCTGCAGTGTCTACACAGGTCTCAGAGTTTAGGGTAAAGTGACTTCTACACCTGCCAGAATTAGTTATTGGGAAGTTAGGAAGAAGCTATTGAAAACAGTTCTTTGAAAACAGAGATTATTCTATACCTTTGAAACGAGGAAAAGTAAAAGAAAAGAAATAGCTGTGAAACTTATTAAACATTTTAAAGTCTTTCTTTCTTTGATTGAACAAAAGTGTTGTTTGGTTAAATTAATGGTAGCATGAAAATAAGTAATTGCTGAAAATTAATGAATGATATCAAGATAGGAATTTTATCATATCTTTTATTAAAATATGCCTTTGCTCCACTCCCCCTGAAATTAAATGGCCTCTCCCTAATAAAGACTTGACTTCAGCAGATATTCTGCATGATCAAAGCAGTGGCTTTGTAAACACTGTTATAAAATATTAGCATCAAAATATAATATTAGTTTCAGCTTGTGTTCCCATGAAACAAAGGCATCCAACTCGGTGTGTTGTATTTGACAGCTCCAATTACGACCTCATCATTAAAATCATAAGTCTGGTAATTGTTCCTAATTAATCAGATTTCGATGTATTGTTTAAATTAATAATATGGCAGAAAATGTTCAAATGTTAGATGCCCATGCTCAGAGACATTAATTCCCAACAAATGTACGGCATTCTACTTGAATATCTCCAATGTCCATATGTATTCAATTATTTGTTCAATCTTGTAATGGAAAAAATAAAAAAAAAATATTCTTATCATTATAGGAAAAGTGGTTTGATGGAAAGGATGTGTCAATAATGTAATCATACTAAATTGATCAAATTCTTATAATTATATTGATGCAAATGTAAAATATGCAGCTTCCTCTTGATGACTATTGGAGTGTTTAGCTAGCAAGCACAAAAAAACTTGGACAAGCAAACATAAAAACCAATTTCGCTGAATAGTTTTTGCCATGTTCTTTTGTGTCGTATACTACTTTGTAGTTTCTTACTGTGGTTAAGCGAATAAATGTGATACCATATCATTTTTTATTTAATTCATTATCAGATTAATTAGGACCAATTACCAAACTTCCATTGTTAATGATGGGACCATAATTGGCACTGTGATAGAAATGCACCTTTCTGAGGCAGAAATTGACTTCTTCTCATGATAATATGTTATGACTGTGTTTACAATGGCCACTGCTTTGATTCTACTGAACATCTGCTGAAGTCAAGTCTTTATTAGGGAATGGCATAAACAAAAGCTCATTGTTTATAACCGAAACTAACTAGCCCATCGGACTATTGACATTATAAAAGATACTAGTCCAAGAGTAAATCTACTAGCCTCGGGCTAGCAGAATACTACTAATTTCTAGCCCTTCATAACTGAAAATGTTTAATTCCCCTGCTCCCATTGATTGAAAAGTCAGAGAACGTGTCAGCTAACACCGTTTTTTTCATCACAATAAAGTTCTAAATATTATATGGATAGACTACTGTTTGATCTTTCTTGGACCTATTTTGATCATTGGCGGAAATATAGAGATCCTATCACCTTCACAGTAGTGCGGTAGTAGCAGATGCAGGAATTATATCATATATGATCACTTTCTCCGAAGGTTAGATGAAATCCGTGGCTTTGAGATCATATTATTATGCTTGACTTTGAATTTCTCCGCCATTGAGAATGAGCTTTCAAATGTAACATCGCTTCTGATAGGTCAAAACAAATCAGAAACTTAAGAGTTTAATGACCCTCGGTACAAATTATTCTGCATTTTATGTAAATTCATAACAGTGCAATTTTGAAAATAATATTTTATATGTTTTCACCTTCATTAGCTTCTATCATCAAGCCTGAAGCTTAAGACATTAAGCTTAAGACATTTCTGTCATTTTATTATTCAGGATCAAGGTGAATGGATGCTGATTGCATCTCATTTAGGAGATCCAAGAAATGCATTTCTCATCTACTTCCCTATTGCCTACTGCCTTCACAAGCCTACAGGGGAAAAGGTTCTGTGGATTGCCTGCCTTTCAGAGTGGATCAATGCTGTACTTAAATGGTTCTGACTTTGTGTGCAAATTCTTGATTCTCTCTTTTTGGTCTATTTTCCTATTGTATGTTTTAGAGCGTCTGCACTAGATAATTTGTGGAAGCAGTTAACACATAATCATTACTTATTCTAAGCTCAGTGCAGTATATTTTGAAGGTAGCAGAGGGAAAAGTAAAATTTAAAGTAACTCATTACTTGACTTAATCAGATACCTGTGTAACAATATCAGGTAATTTTCTTTAAAACATGTTCTAGACAACAAGCAGATGGAATATGCATAAACTATTTATAACAAGCTCGCCACATGTCAAGCCATTTTGCTTTTTGACATTTCATTAGGGTAGAAAAGGCATTAATATTTATTCTCAAAATTAAGGCTAGGGCATAACCAACTTTTGATCCGGAAATCGGATTGCATCGGATAGTATGGACTTCCGATTAATCGGAGTCGGACAAGGCAGGAACGACTGATTCGGATAATAAAAATAATAAAGTTGAATTTCTATAGCACCGTGTCTAACTGCGTGTCATTCGATAGTGCGTTAATAAAGTTAAATAAGAAGTCAGAAAAGTCCAATATGGTCAACACAACCACGCTGTGAGACAATCTATTTGAACTGGTGGGTGAAAACCGGAAATGAAGCCGGATATGGTAAAGTACTAAGTAACATGTTAGACAGGGCAATACCAGATACCAGAAACCCGGAAACGGAAGATGAAATTTTTTAGAAAGAAAATACGGATTTAGCATTTCCGATTAATTGAATCATATCCGGAATCGGAAAAATTTCATGCCCAAAATCCGGAATCGGAAATCAGTAGAAAAATGCTAATCGGTTATGCCCTAATTAAGGAAGTCCTGAATGCACTCAGTCCATGGACAAGTATGTAGTAATATTTATCTCAGCCCCTATTTGGATGAATGGACAAGTGCTTTTCCTGTGTGCTCATCTTGCTATCTGAGAAACTGTTTTTGGAAAATATATCTTATGACTTTGTTAAAGACATTTATTAGTGTGATTTCTTTAAGAAATCAACACAAAATGGATGGAAATAAAGCATTTTGATAAACAAAGTTTCTATGTTCTGGGAACTTTTGATGGCTTATTTATCAGTTGAGATTGGTCTCAATGACAGCTTAGGCATCAGCTGAGTTTGGTTTCTTTGAGGGCTTAAGTATTACCAGAGGATGGTCTTTTTGATGTTAAGTATAATATCATATTAAATGAGAACTAGGATGGAATGTACAATATCACCTTAAATGATATCTAGGATGGAATGTATACTATCACCTTAAATGATAACTAGGATGTAATGTACAATGTCACAATATCACCTTAAATGATAACTAGGATGTAATGTACAATGTCACAATATCACCTTAAGTGAAAAACTAGGATATAATGTTTTGTTTTGTTTTTATGGTTTAATGCCATTTTTCAGCACAAGATAGGCTATACATTTTGGCCAGTATTAATGGTGGAGGAAGAACCAAGAAAACCCCGGAAAGAACCACTGACCCACGAGAAGCTACTGGCAGGCTTTCTCACATACCCACATTCACCAAATCTGAGACTCGAACCCACGCAGACAAGTGAGGTGGCAGTGATATATAACAGAGAGTTTTAGACCACTCGGGGTGTCTAGGATGTAATGTATATCACCTTAAATGACAACTAGGATGGAATGTACAATATCACATTAAATGATATCTAGGATGGAATGTACAATATCACATTAAATGATATCTAGGATGGAATGTACAATATCACATTAAATGATATCTAGGATGGAATGTACAATATCACCTTAATAGCACCTTAAATGAAAACTGGCACAGAATGTATGATATCACCGTAAATGATAGCTAGGATAGAATGTAAACTATAACATTAAATCACACAGCATGGAATGTACACTATAATGTTAAATCACACTTGCATAGACAAAATAATAGTATCAAATCAGTAATTAGAAAGACTAGTTAGTGTTCTTAAAAGGCTGATGATGTTCATAAAAGTGTTTTAATAAAGGTAGATTTATTAAAGATTAAAGCTAATTAAAATAAGATGCTGACACTGTCTATCGACCTTGTTAGAAACTGAAATATCTATAATTCATTATCCGAAGTTATTTAATCTGTTTAAATTCATGTTTCACACACAATTTATTTTTTTCAATTGCTGAGCCTTAGATGACCTCAAGATTTCTTCCACATGATCAAAACAAGTAAATTAACTATTGGAAATTTGCTGTTTATTTTTAAGTTGGAAGGTTGTTTGGACATTAAAACAAATTGATAAATTGGAAGGTTGTTTGGACATGCCTCAAGGTGACTGTTTGAATGGAATAATTGGAAGGTCATTATGACATAACCTCTGGTGTGAATTTGAAATAGGCAAGGTGAAAGGTCATTTGGACATAACTTACAGTGTCCCTGTTTTGGATTCGCAAGTCAAAGGTCAGTTGTATGCTTTAATGTGGCTGTTTGAATTGGCAAATTGAAGGTCATTTGGACATAACCTCCAAAGTGTCCGCTTGAATTGGCAAGTCAATGGTCATTTGGACATCATTTCCAATGTGGCTGTTTGAATTGCCAGATCAAAGGTCATTTGAACATAACCTATGGTGTAACTGTTTCAGATTATATCACATAGATCAACTTAACATGCAAATATTTTTTCATGAGTTTATTAGCCTGGCCACAATCACCAGTCTAGAGTGATTAAGTCACAGTTCATATGAAAATTTCTGCAAGATTAAGTTTAGCATATCCATTTAAAATTTCAATATTTATGTTGACTGGTAATGATACAACTATACAAAGCATAATAAATGCATCCAAAATAGTACTGTGCTTTCAGAAATGTCACATAAGTATTTGTTGCTTGTTACATCATTTGGCTTATTTTCTAAGGATTACATTTTGAATTTATTATGATAATTTTTTTTTAATATTTTGGATAAAAGATGCTTTTAGCAGATATATAAAACATTATATGCATTTCAGGGTACTTCATGGGGAAAGACCTTATTGGTGGATTAAAGAATCGGATAACAAACTACCAAGCCTTAACCAGTACAGCCTTACCTGTGAAACAGGACCTGGTATGCATAATTAAAATATTTTATCTTCATACTTCTATATCAAATACATTACCCAAGCATATCACCACTAGGAAATTATTTGCTACCTCCAAATCCAGCTTTCCTTGAAAGATGAAAAAATGTCTTCCTACTTACAAATCGTATATATATATATATATATATATATATATATATATATATATATATATATATATATATATATACATACACTAAGGGAAGTAACTCTTACACATCGACTCCATCATTGCAGCATAAGAGGCCACACGTATTGCAGATGTAACCAATCAAACCTTTCACTTGCAACTGTAAATAGTACCTTCAGCATTGTTTGTTTTTGTTACAGTAATTCAAAAGTTTTGCAGTGAATTATTGTGTGTTTATGAATTTTTAGCTCAGCTGGTCATATACTAGAAGAATTTAATGGGCTGGTAAGTTTTTTTTATCACTAATCCACCTAAACCATTAAGATGATTGCAATAAACTTTACACACACTTATTCCATATTCCACAGTCTAGTTGGTCCTGGATGAAAATTGAGTTGCTTGAACATCTAATATGATCACCATAATGCTTTCTTGAAAATTTTGTTTATCATCACTCCTTGAATTGTTATCATTATCAGCATGGAGTTTTCAGATAAAGTCATCTTATCATGTGTGGTTGGTCCTGAATGAAAACGGTGACATTCTGACCACAATGGTAGCCCTCTTCAAAATCTTTGTTATCACTAATCTTAAATGGTGTGTCATATTAGTGGTTTTCACTAAAAATGGTGCCAATCTGATGTGGTCATCTTGGCAGCTTTCTTGAAAAACTTAATAGTGTTTTTTTACGAGGTGGATGGTCATTATAACATGGGGTTTTCACTAAAAGATTTCTTATGATCTCTACTTGGTCCTAAATGATGATGGGGGGCCCCGAGTGGCCAAGTGGTCTAAAGCGCTCTCCGTTATGGATCACTGTCATCTCACCTCTTTCTCCGTGGGTTCGAGTCTTAGATTCGGCCAATGTGGGTATGTGAGAAGGCATGTCAGTAACTTCTCTTGGGTTAATAGTAGTTCTTTCAGGGGTATTCTTCGAGTTCTTCCTCCACCATTAATAAAGCTACATTAAAAATCCTAATCAAACAAGCAAACAAAAATCATATTATGCATGAGAGTGAATCCATACTAATTCCATCGAAAATATGCACACAAAAGTTTAATATTTAGTAATTTTGTGGCAGGTGATGATTGAATGTCAATAAACAAAATTAGCAAAATTATGTAAGGAAAGACAAAGCACATTTGCAATTCCTAAAGCTTGCATGTGTACATCCCAAGGTCAATAATGGTATCTACAAATTTCATGCAGCAAGACATTTTGTGCTGCAGATCTGAATACTCTCATGTTTCTCCTTTGAATATGTTCCCCAGTCACATTAACGTTAGGATATAAGCCTGCTACCTCGCGAATCCAGCCCTACTAAAAGACGAAAATTTGTGTTTTCTGTCTATGTCCTATAGACAAAGGGCAATAACTCTTGCCCCTTACCTTCCCTAGCCACCACCAGATGTCACTAGTTTTTAAGCTTCACTTGTACTGTTCACACGTACAATTAGACCTCCTTATAATCCAAGCCATCTTAGTGTAATATCGGACCATCCGAAGTTAAATTTGGAATTATTGTGTTGGACAATCATTCTTCTACAGTTTGTATACATTATTTTACAATATTTTCAAATTTTGATTGACTTTGTCACCTTGTACGGGCTTCGTCTATGGATGACCACGTTGCAACACGCTAATGTGGTACTCATGTTGTCATTTATGACTTAACGCGGCACTGAATAATTTTGCTTACTTTGTTAGTAACGGTTGTGGTATTAGCAAATTAATGACATGTTGAATTGCTAATTTGTGCTTTGTTTTTTCTTATTTTGTCGTTTCAGTAGAAATGTCAACCAAATGCATGAAATGCAAAAAGTTCAAACAAAAGAAGACAACCATGACACTTGTATTGTATGTACCAAGTGTACATCATCTGTACCATGCAGCGTGTGTAATACGTGGACAGAGCCAATGTGGCAATGGAGGAAAATAATGTTGACATGGTACAACAGTCCGCCTTTGAACAGATGCGTCGTTGGGTCCAGGAAACTACAGCGTAGCTATTGACATCAGGCTAGATATTACCTCTTTTGGGGGAGTGTTCCCCCAATTTTAGGCTGCCCAATGGGCGTAAGTTCCCCTGCATGTCCGAGCATTGCCTTCGGGCCTGTAAGTCGGGACGCATGGGGTTTTTACCGGATCCATTGGATCTATTTCATTATACAACCTCGATGTCACTGGCCGTCCAGCCGTCTCATCTTATTGCTAAAACGGTTCAACCAACTATCATTTACGGAGATTTTAGTGACAAATCCGTCCGTTAAGCTGTACCACTGGTAACATGCCGATACTATGACGGAGGTTTTAGTGAGAAATCAGTCCATCCAGCCAGGCCATGGGAGCGGCCGGTACCGGTGATAGCCAGACCGTCGCCGACATTCCGGCAGACTACATGCCAGACAAACCAGCCGGCAGTGCCATCCCAGTATGGGGACCTTATTGCTAAAACGGGCAGACCAGCTATGATTTACTGGGATTTTAGTGACAAATCCGTCAAGCTGTACTGCCAGCAGCATACCAATAGTATGATGGAGATTTTAGTGAGAAATCTGTCCGTCCAGCCAGGCCTTTGGAGCGGCCGGTACCGGTGATAGCCGGACTGCTGCCGACATTCAGGTCGACCATTCGCCAAACAAACCAGCCAGCAGTGCCGGCTGGACATATGTTCACGGCTTCTCCACAAGGGAGAATTAGTGAAATTGTCAAGGATGACGGAATTGCATCATCTATGTCACCTGATATGCTATATCCAGAGATGCAAGCTTTACCAGAACCAACGTTCCCGCTGAGCAAATTGTAGATGTGCGCGCAGTGATCGCTGCACTGCACAAGCATTACAGAGACGAGAAAAATTTAAAGTTGGATTGAGCAAAATTTGACAATTCAGCTGCAAGGGGATGCCTGAGCAGCTGTGCGCGCAGCTTAGAGGGAAATTTGACCAGAACACAACTCGGCACACAGTGAGTGTGGCGAAACACTTTCAGCCGTACACAGATCCAGTCGTGGAACGGACTGAGCTTAGCTTCAAGGCCACAGTGAAAGAAATTTATAGGGTTTGGCAACTTCAGAATGCCCACCACCTCCTACCGCCATTCAAGACTATACAGTTAGGGCATCTGTAGATCTTGAATGGAAGGAAGAGACAATGTCCTTCCTGCTCCTTCCCCAGTCAGTAAAATTCAGAAAGCTAAGTACCAGCAACGTTCTAGTGTAGCTGGTACAAAACTCAATCAGATGATCTCCAGTGCCATGTCAAAGGTAGTCTGAAACGTAGTCGCTACGTCTTCAATGTTAGACTTGGCTCCACTGGCCATTTCTCCGACTCCCAGGCAAATCCGGCAATGACCACACTTGCGAAGCGATTGCCCGGATTGCTAGAGTTATTAACAGGGCAGCTCACCATTCCATGGCCAATGCTTTGACTGCTTCTGCCAACTTCGACCTGATATGACGTGACGCATGTCTGCGGTCCACGTCACTCAAGCCCCATCCTACTCTGGCTTTACGGATGTCTCCGTTTGGGTCACCTTTATTCTTTGTGGGAAAAAAAAAATTGAAGTTCAGAGGCAGGCAGCTCAGGAACTGTCTCTCCAACTCGCCGCCCAACTTTCACAGGTGTTTCGAAACAATCATCCCCTGCCACAGCGGAGGGATGATAGGCGGACCAGGGAAAAAGGATCCTTACAATCAAATGTGCATTATAGATCCCAACCCAATGCTGGGAGCCAACAGTCTAATCAAGCTAGGAGGCAGCCATACAGAGGCGGCAAGAACCCAAGTTTCTCCACCTTCAAGCCTCCTAACTCTAGGCGTTGACATACCCTGCCCACCACCCGCGGACTGCCTACCTGTGGGCGGCCGTCTCCTGCAATTTCAGGACCACTGGACCACTTTATTACCTCAGAACATTTGGGTGATTCAGGTAATTTCGGAGGGACTTTGGATTTCATTTATCCATCCCCTTCCCCTGTCCTCCTCTCCCCTCTTCTCGGATGTACCGTCAGATCGGGAGAAGGATGCCTTTCTGAAAAGAAAAAAAAAAACATAAATAAACCCTGCAATAGCCTGGGTTTTATTCATGGCTGTTTCTTATCCAGAGGCTGTTCATCGATCTGAGTCGCCTCAGCCAATACATTTTACCCCTGAAATTCAATGTGGCAAGTGGATATAACGGTATGTTCTGCCGCCAGTACCTACGGTTGGTGTGTCCACCTGTTGCCGGACTTTGATACCATCAGCGGCATGTGGGTGAGCCATCTCCACATCAACCTTTCAGACATAATAATAATAATAATAATAATAATAATAATAATAATAATAATAATGACTTTATTTAAAGAGGGTAACACAATTAACTAAGAAATAATCTACCTTGAGGCCCTCATTCAAGGAATTTATTTATTTCAGCAGCATCTCGGAAGCCACTGGATATATTGGGTTTGGAAGATGGAAATAGAGTGGGCATTTCTAATCTAAACTGGAATACTATTCCAGAGCAAAGTTCCAGAGCATTGGAAACTTTTTTTGAATAATTCCTTATTTGGTTTGGGAATTTTATACTGTTTTGTAGACAGTGATTGCAGGTGGGGTGTATTACCAGGCAGCCTATGCTGGAATAGGGATTGTAAGTATTCAGGAGCACTATTATTGGATATCCTGTACATTAATTTGGCTTTTCTTAAACAGATTCGGTCTTTAATATGTAATATTTTTAACTTACCAGCTAAATTTTCCTTGCTTTCTTTCTGGTTTGGTATTAACCTAAATGCTCTTTTTTGAAGATTTTCCAACTTTGATATGCTTTTATCATTTGAATTGCCCCATACTGTATTACAGTAGTCTAAATAGGGTTGTATGTAACTGTTATAAAATAGTTTTTTGTGCCTTTCAGGGAGAAAACGTCTTATCCTACTAAGAAGCCAAAAACTTGAATTGACCTTTTTACTGATATGTTTGATATGATCAGTCCATGATAGGTTATTATCTACCAAAACACCAAGTAGTCTGTCATGACAGACCATTTGCAAATTTTTATCCTTCGATGTCAGACATAGTTCATTGCTATCAAGATTTTTCCTTTTTTCCCTTGTTGAGATAAGTAAATTTTTAGTTTTACCAGTATTTACTACCATGCCATTGCATGTGCACCAGTTTTCCAGCTTGTTGCATTCTGTAAAGAAATTTCGAGCTCATGCTTTGTGTTTTGGATGGCTGACAATGTTGTGTCATCTGCATAGAGATCTGTAGTTGATATTGAGTCTCTTAGTAAAAGTGGTAGGTTGTTAATAAATAAAATAAATAGTAATGGACATAGAATTGAGCCTTGTGGCACTCCATATCTAATTGTTTCAGGTTCAGACGGAACGTTATTTATATAAACATGTTGTGTTCTCTCACTTAAGTATGAAGTAAACCATCTAACTGTTTTTTCATCGCATTGGTAGATTTTCAGTTTCTTCAAAAGGATTTCATGATCCACCATGTCAAATGCTTTTTTGAAATCTACAAATACATATTTTACCTTGGTCAAGTGCTTGAAGCCATTTATCAGTTAGGGAGATCAAGGCATCAGGATGTGCATTTTAGTGAGAGAGTTCTTGCAACTCCTCGGATTATTCAATGCGGCGGCGGACTTGATCCTACTCGGCCATCTTTTTATGCTGTCATCAATGCCTTTCATTTCTGTGTAACGTTCTCTTTTTCCACATAAGGTCAACATTTTCATATGAAAGGGTTCGTCCCAGCCTAGCACTTGACCAAAAGAAAACTAAGTCAAGATGAGTAAAATATAGTAGATTTATTTCATACAAACACTGGAATCACACATTACAGACAATCATATTATATATGTATCTATATATAAGGTTTACCCATCTATGGATATTGAAATGTACCCAATACTGGAGAAAGATACAAGTTTATAATGTCTTTTACATTACTCCCTAATATATATAATTCCAAAGCATCTCATATTTGTGGCTTGTAAGGAGAATAATTTCCTTACTTTACTTCTTTGCACATACATATATTATTACATATATTATATTTTCTTTGGAACTGATACCCAGGATTGGAGAGCTATTAAACGTATGTCTCCATCGATGGAGAAATATGGTAATTTGGGATGTATTTCCAAGCAGGATAAACTTATAGTTCATCTAAAATGATTATGGGTGCTTTTAATCCCAACTGCAATGATACCTGAAACATTGCCATAGCCATGGCTTCGGGTTTTGTTCTTTTACTACAACCACTCAAGTCGGTGTTTCAGTGTTTGTGTAAAAATACTCTCGTCTGTCGATGCAGACGTAAATATTTACAAATATGGTAGCTAATAGAAACTCAGTCAACCAATGAAAACGCGTAACGCATCCCACCTTGCGACGTAATTTCAATACCTCCACGCTGGAGAGTGTGGTATTCAAATGTCATCGCGAATCGCAATGCAGCTGAGTTTGCAAGAATTAAGCATGTTAGTCAAAGAATCATGGAAGAGATACATTAATATTCAACAGAGTATGCATCAAAGTAACTAAATAAGTATTATCAAGACATGGCATGCGTAATGTATTTTAAAATGTACTTCAAGTGTGACAGGCTTCCATAGAATGACAGCCTTCAATTATGTGAGGAAATCTTCATTCTTCTCTCCATCATGGGCCTCGTGAGGGGAGGATGAATTTGCATGACTTTATTAGGAAACGCTGATATACAACTATAAATTCGTTACATCTGGAAGGATCAACTTTTATTCAAAACTGTCCTCATTATGTCAGACAACTCTGTGGTGGTGACTTGCCTCCTCAAACAAGGGGGCACCAAATCACCAGATCTGTGCAATCTGATCTGGCAGTTTCTACATTGGTGCGACAATCTCCACATCAGTGTACAAATCAGACACATTCCTGGCAGACTCACTATCCAGGAAAGGTCAAGTCATTCACACGGAATGGTCACTCCATCAATCGGACTTTCTTCCAATCTGCACACTTTTGGGGGCATCTGATGATCGATGCAAGTTGCCCACCTTCATCTCTCCAGTTCCAGACCCAGAAGCTTGGGCCGTGGACGCTCTGTCAATCAACTGGGAAGAGTTGTGGGCATTCTCCTAACCTCCCACGGTCTTGGTACTGAAAATAATCCAGAGGTTAAGGGGTCATAACTGTTAGATGATTCTGATTGCCCCTCTCACATGGAACAACTCCTGGGTCTCCGATCATGACAAAGATCTGTCAGATCTTTTAGGCAATTTAGAGTGAGTTACAGGCCCTTTCCAGTGACCCAAACTATCTTCAGTTCAGATCAGATGGTTCAGTGGTCCTCTTGACGCAGCCAGGCTTTGTAGCCAAAATTAGGTTACCATCCCTTGGCAATCAAAGAGTCGTCATTAGCTCACTTTCTTCCATAGATAAGTCAGGAGCAGCAGCCATGCAAGATCCTGTTTGTGCACTCAAGCACCATTTTAAATGCACAGAGGCGAGTTGGATCACATGCAAGCACCTCTTCTGGTGACAGCTGGGAAATGGGATATCACCCCTCAAGCCCTTGCTTCATGGCTGCAGTGGGTTATACGCTCAGCATACTCTGAGGTCTCACAAGATCAGAGTCGCCTCATGAAGATTACCGCTCATGAGATTAGAGCAATCTCACAGAGCCTTGCATTTTGAACACAATGTTTTGATCCGAGATATAATAGAAGCTGTTGGCTGGCATGCAAGTCAACCTTCTCCAGTTTTATCTCAAAGATTTGACCTCGCAGAGGCAAACCTTGAATCTAGTAGGTCCGGTGTTGGTAGCCCAGATGCCCACCAGACCCATTTAAAACAATCAGCACAGCCTATCAGCTTTGCTGGATTCGGCAGAAAAATTTTTTGTAGGTAAGAAGATTTCAATAACTATCTTCTTAACCGTATAAAGGGGTCACATATCACATGACCCTGGGCTGTGTTGCTGATGAAATTAGGAGAACAGGTTATCGTTCACATGGGGAATCCAGCCACCATTCCCTAGAGGATACCCGGGGTAGAGGTAGGATGCTCAGCATTCCCTCCTCCTTTCCAGCCACCATTCCCTAGAGGATACCCGGGGTAGAGGTAGGATGCTCAGCATTCCCTCCTCCTTTCCAGCCACCATTCCCTAGAGGATACCCGGGGTAGAGGTAGGATGCTCAGCATTCCCTCCTCCTTTCCAGCCACCATTCCCTAGAGGATACCCGGGGTAGAGGTAGGATGCTCAGCATTCCCTCCTCCTTTCCAGCCACCATTCCCTAGAGGATACCCGGGGTAGAGGTAGGATGCTCAGCATTCCCTCCTCCCAATGTTAATGTGCATGGGGAACGTATTCAAAGGAGAAAGCAAACTTTTTAAGTAAATTATGTTTCTCCAAAAATACTTAACCAATCACATTACTTAAAAACCCTCCCAACCAACCCGCCATGTGAGCATCCTCGTATAGTATATATAGCTCAGCTTAAAAACTAGCGACACCTGGCGGTGGTAAGGGGCAAGAGTTATTGTCCTTTGTCTGTAAGATATAGACAGAAAAGACGAATTTTCGTCTTTTAGTAGGGCTGGATTTGCGAGGCAGCAGGCTTATATCCCTAATGTTAATGTGATTGGATAAGTATTCTCGGAGAAACATAATTTACTTAAAAAAAATTGTTTTTTAGAATTAGATTGATTTTCAGTTACTTTTTCATAATGGTTACCACATGAACACCTAAATCTTGAACTAACTAGCTAAGTTTACAGCATTAAAAACAAACAAGGGAGAGCACTCGGAATAAAAAGAATACCAGAATTAGAATTTGTCAGGATAAATCAGAGATAAAAGACAAAATCAACAATAATAAATAATGATTATTAATTTTCTACCTATTATGGACAATATGGAATGACCTTGAAGATCTTGCAGTAATTGTAGCCAGCACTAAACTGGTAATAACTCAGAACCTATAGTAGCAAGAATAATCACTACAAACACTTAGAGGAAATAATACAATCTAAATGGACAGACAGTAATAATGATAATAATAATACACCACTCCCTTGTGGACTCATGCCCTCATAACTCACGAACCCGCTTATAGCGCAGGGTCAGGTGTGGATCCCATTTTTTGAACCACAAAATATGCAAAAAATTGATCCCTATTAAAAGAAAATCTTTGTCAAAATTGGTAACAGGAATTTTGATATATTGCTCGTTTCGTCGTCGAAAATGGCAGATATTACCTGGAAATTTTAATCAACATTATGAAATATCAAATTTAAAAATAGATCATACAATTTGTTACATTTTCTTTCCAAATGATATTTCTAGTACACCAGAATTAACAGTGTCACTTACGCTGAGTGGAGACAGTACTGTAATAACTAAATGCAAATTAAATAATTTTCATCAATTGAAATTTGTGTTCTAGTTCTATATCTTTTAGTTCCTTTTAAGTGTAACCATCATAAATGCAATGTGTCCACCTGCAATTAAAAGTAAAATGCTGTAATCTGCCAAAACAGCTATGTCCACTAGAGTTTCTCTGGGAAACTAATAAAGTGCCAACCGTGTTTTGATAACTGACTTGCAGAAGTATTTGTTGTATTGTTTCAGTGATTTAAAAGCTGTTCTCCTTTGTACTATCATGTTAATTATGTCTTTTGAATCAAATAAGGGAGGTGAAATAAAAGAAAAGGTGAAAGGCACAAAAATCCTACAAACTTCAAATCTGGCAGCCCTGGTCATATGTCGGGTGAAGTCACTTCATTTGAACACTGTCATAAATGTTACTGTATATGTAACATAAACTCCCTTAAATTAACAAACACTTTCATAACTTTGAACAAAGATATAGCAAGGCAACCAAGCAAAATGAATATCTCGTAAAATAAAGAGTTTGATTGCACAGATACTTACCATTGACTGACCATTGTGGACAAGAGAGTTTAAGAGATTTCTTGAACTGGCACTTAGAGATGTCCGCAAGGATGATAAGAAGTTTTAATATTACTTCCAGTGAAATCACAACATCAATATTGTACTAAATGAACAATACAAAAATTGAGTTTCAACGTAGACAACTGTCCCACGAATTAAATGTTGCTTGTTTTCGAAAAAAAGGAATCTTCTTTGTGGTGTATCAAGAGTTCCCTACCCTTGAGACTAATCTCCTATTGGATGACATAGGTAGCGGTTGGATGCTGAGGCGTTTCTTCCTCTTACCAATTATCCTAATGTAAAGATGATTGAATAATGTATTCAACAAAACAAATGAAAATTGTTTAATACATTTTGCCAAAAAATAATTGCAATCATGTTAGTGTTAATAACAATCATCAAGCATTATGTTATTTTGTATGATCTCACTGGACAGTTGTTTTGGCAAATTTTTGTCCGACTATGATGTATAGCAGAAAAATGATAATACTATTGCATTAAAGACACAAATAAAAATGAACTGATGATTTTTGTTGAAATGATGCATGTAAGATTCTGACTGAGGAATTAAAGTTAATTCCTCATGCAACTATTGGCTTTTATACTGAATCAACACTGCCCTCATCCCCTCTTTTTTACATTAATTTTTTACAGACAAGGGGTATTTTGAATATTTTCCTGTGACAATAGAGCTAAAAGAATCAGTATGTGCCTTATACATGAATAAAGTTCACTAGTACTGTAACAAATTAGCATACTTTTCATCACCCCTTAACCATGTCAATTTGTACATATTTACCTCTGTAGCAGACACATGTAAATACGCAAGCCAAGTCCGCGGCTCATTTGAAGCCCAAGTTAGGCATTTGATCTCCTGTGCTAGTCTAACTGTGACAGGCAGTCACCAACAAGTCAACCAGTTTCCATGCCTAACTCAAAGTAAATCTAAACCACATTACAGATTTAGATTATGTGTGAAATGAAAAATGCTAGGATGGGGATAATCAGGCCCATGCCTTCTACCTTAAATATTAGGGAGGTGTCAAAATGCGAAACTATCCACTGAGACCTAAGGTTAAATTGGTTACATCCAGTATGCTGGTTGCCACCTATATATATATATATATATATATATATATATATATATATATATATATATATATATATATATATATATATATATATATATATATATATATATATATGATAATCAGGCCCATGCCTTCTACCTTAAATATTAGGGAGGTGTCAAAATGCGAAACTATCCACTGAGACCTAAGGTTAAATTGGTTACTTCCAGTATGCTGGTTGCCACCTATATATATATATATATGCTCTTTATAGACAACTGTTTTTTTCATTGTTCAATAGGGCATTGATTTTGAGGTGGTAGAGAGTAATTCCTAATATTAATGTGATTGGGTCAGTATTTTTGAATAAACATGACTTACCAGAATAATTCCTTTCAGCTGACAAAAAAATCTTAAGTTAGAATGAGAAATAATTTTTACTGTAATTCTCCAAATTAACTTCGTGGTTTGTTATTCAATTTCTTCACAAGATTTTAATTATTCAGTGCTAAGTAGAGTTCTATATTCAGTTAACAGAGAGTGTATATTTAAACTCCACAGTTGTTAATGAGCATTTTCATTTGTGTAACAATCAAACTACTTTTAAGATTATGTGAAACTTCTCATATTGGATCACCACATGTATGTTAGTTGCTTTATTTCTCAGAAATAACACATTATGCTGAACCAACTTCAGAAGTGGTTATTTTTCAATAGATTTTGTCTATAGCAGAAAAAACACAAATTATCCATATATTATTACATAAAGATGCATTCTTAGTACTGTTAAGCAATAAATGCGGCTACATCTGTTAAGCAATGAATGCGGCTACATCTGTTAAGCAATGAATGTGGCTACATCTGTTAAGCAATGAATGTATTAATTTTGCATCTGTTAAGCAATGAATGTGGTTACATCTGCTAAGCAACGAATGGGGCTACATCTGCTAAGCAATGAATGTGGCTACATCTGCTAAGCAATGAATGGGGCTACATCTGCTAAGCAATTAATGTGTCTACATCTGGTAGGCAATTAATGTGGCTACTTCTGGTAGGCAATTAATGTGGCTACATCATCAGGTTTCATGTGGCATTAATGCAGTGGTGTGCTGTTATTATCCATACACTTCTTCTGGGCTGAGAATGAGTAGAAAAAATAAGACATGTTCTCTTGCCTTAAAATATCTTCATCCCTGATACATTTAAAGTTTGCTCTCTAGTGAGATGCTTTTGTAAAATGACCATTTACATAGCTGAGTGGAAGCATCTTTACTATTTGAAAGGATAGAGTCAAAGCAATGTGCCGGATCAGTACCTTTACTAAGGAAACATTCAGCTGGACAGATCATACATTACTATTCTTTAGTATCAACATTAGTTTGAGTGTGTTGAAACCACTGCCATTCTGTCTTGGGCCTAAAGCTCACCAACTCCTTTTGGGATTCAGCGATTGTTCAATCCCTATATTAATGTATAGTTCCTAACACATTAATAACAGAATGTTACAATACAAACGGAAAAACACTCTGGAAAATCTTTAAGGATAGTTACTATAATAATAATAATAATAATAATAATAATAATAATAATAATAATAAAAATAATAATGTTGTTCTTTAACAGAAAAGTTTCACCAAAAAAATGTGCATTCTAGAATTATAGATTATTTTGCAGGGAGTCCATCAGGACATGCTATGGTAACTGCAGCTGTGTTGTGTACAGTGGTGTTTGCTTACATCAGACTTTCAAAGGCCAGGTATACAAAACAATTTATTTTTTAATTTATCGATTTATTATTTTTTTTAATTTATTTATTTTATGATTCAGCATTCAATGAATCATTGACATAGTTTGACACAAAAAAATCATGTGATGATAGTTTCTTTAACATATGGAACCCGCACAAGGCAATTTAAAGGAAGAGATAAATATTTACATGTATGATGTTACTATGGCTGCTCTCAAACAGTGATGCAAAGTTATAATTTGAAACTGGGTGACATCGAAAAATGTTGAATGCCTTCCCAGGGTCCATTATTTTAACAGCTTTGACGTCATTGATTGTGGTATAGTATAAGAATAGTTGAAGATTTGTTTTGTGTCAGAGTCTTGCTTATCCGAGAAATTTTGAAGACAAAAAAGCAACAGAACTTATATATGGACAAGTGAGAAAAGAAAGAATGCTTGTACAGTCCTACCCATTTAAATCGACATCACTTATCTCGACAAGACGCCTATGTCGACTAAAAAAGCAAAGTCCCAGTCCCTTGGTCTACTATTACTTCCAAATTGTCATGCTTATATCGATGTCAAGATAAAATATAAACGTACATGTCGACAGAAGCCCTTGGTCCCAGCTTGAACAAATCCTTTGTTTACCAATCATTTATTTCGACAAGCTGCCAGTTAAGACCAATACTTTGTTCAACAATTACTTGATCTTGCTGCCAGACAATAATTTTCCCGCCTAATCATTCATGTTGACCAGCTGCAAGTTCCAACCCATACATTGTTTTAGAAATAGTTGATCTTGCCACCAATTTTAATTTTCCAGCCTAATCATTTATGTCAGCAAGGGCCCAGTTACAACCTGGACTTTATTCAACAATTATTTGATCTTGCCGCCTGACTTTAATGTCACAGTGGGATAAAAAGCTACAACAGGCTTTTGTTTGGTCCTATTAAGTTTGCCTCTCGTGGCGACTAAAATGAAAGCAATGAAATCTGATTGATTCTTGTGTTTTCCAAAGTGATTGTTGATTAAAACAAGTTTATTGTGTTAAGATGCTTGCTTCAGCTTCTCTCTCTTCAACAAGATTTTTTGATCCACATTGTTCCATATCGGACTTTGGCATGTTTAGATTGTCCGACAATACTTTCAACGCTATTTCGTGATTGGATCCTGCTGAATAAATAATATGCATGGAGACAATGTTGCACATACAGTCAGATTAGCAGGGGACACTGTATACCATGCCCACCAGATTTGCGGGGAAACAACATTTTAGAAAGACAAAGAAATAGTAGATAATGCGCTATTATTGCTATAAAAATAAGATTATCTTACTTGCTGTAAGTGTTTTACCACCTAACTATAATATCTGCATCCTACGATCACATTTTCCATTGACACTTACATTATTGCGCCAATAGTTTTATGACATGTTCAGGTAATTCCTGTTGGAATATCTTGACTAACACATAATGAGGTGCACCATAGACTTTTCCGTTGCATATCATGCTCACTTTTAACTTCAGTGTATACTCAATAGTTGCCAGCGTTTATTAAAATAAAACCTGTTTTCTGAATTACTGCTTGTTCGAGTCTCACATTCAGCCAATGTGTGTATGTGACATGCTTGCTAGTAGCTTCTTGTGGGTCGGTGGTTCTTTCCATTGATTTTCCAGGGTCTATCCTCCAACATTAATACTGGCTGCCATGTATAGTATATCATGTGCTGAAAAATGGCGTTAAACCCTACAACAACAGCAACAGTATTACTTGTCCATTGCTAGCACCAATACAGACATGGATGGATTTATGAAAAGTTACACGTCTATTTTCTCTGATGATAGAGAGGTCAAGATTCAGAGGTCAAGAATTACAGGAAAATTACAGGAAACATTTGTATTAGGAAAGGGCACATCAGCACTGTACTGGGTATATCATGCAGCTGATTGAGAGAAACATGTCAGTAAGACTAATAATTCGGTTTGCATAGGAAGACACTTGCAAATAATTATCATAGTCTCAATGAATGACACCATATGTCATATAAAGTTTATATTATTAAAAAATAAGGTTTTTCTCATCATGGAAATTGTCATTTTGGACATCCAGCATGTGAAATGATCCCTTTAATTGGTTAGATGATTTACAGTGGGACCCTGCTATAACCTGCCCCGTTATAACACGAATTCGGATATAACCCGGTCGTGGCATGGCTCCCGAAATTTCAGGTAATTTATTACAGGTATTTTTCTCAAAGACCAAAAAAAAAAAAAAAAATTAAGTATGAGAAAAAAAAATACGCCAAGAGTTTAATTATCATTCTCATATTCATCTAAACAGTGCGAAAAAGAACGTGTAGAAAATGTATTATCAAATTTCTTCTAGTTGTGTGCCAAAATAAACGTCGGAAATACAAACCAATTGCTGGGCCTACTGAGAACTTTGATCTTTGTTTATTGTTGAAAAATTACAGCTCATAAGTGTCAATATTATAATTACTGATTCCTGAGTAATGAAGCCATCATGTCTACTTTGTGTTTGTCTTCAATGCATTCGGAATACTAATGATCTCCGATATATGTTCTCTTAATTTCATACACAACTAAGCAACAGCCAATGCGGCAGTTGATAAAAGATTCTCACCAGAATATATAAATCAATTAATTTAAGTACATTGTTTATCATCAAAGTGAACTGCCAAGCTAAACTTGTTCAAATCAGGGGGGAAACGATCAAAGAAACAAAAGCCGCCAACATGTGTACATGACTTGACGGTGTTGTTTTATGCAATCTGTTGACTAGTAAATTCGAATTGTGCAACTGAGAACTATACATGTAATTGACTTTGCCAAGAGCAAACGTGACATTAGCAGAAAGCAGCTAAAAATCAGAGTTTTTCAAAAAAATAATAACTATTGACAGATGAGAAACGTAATGGTATAAAATGTATATGACACAGAGGTCTCAGAAACACTTAATTACGCGTATTTGAATGCAAATATTTGATCTGGGACGCATAAATCACTCCATGCAGGAGTCCTCCGTACGCATGCAAATAGCTGGGAGACAAAGTTAGTGTTCATTATTTTATCATTTTAGCTGTGCTGATATTTACAGTGACATAATTCAGTGGTTAAAATACAGCCAGTTCTGCCTGCTGTATTTATTAAAGTACATCGAAAGAACATGACGCAATAGCTGGGCGGCAAGTTCAAAGGACTTTGACTAGCAGCTTGGGTGGGAAAATGTGCTGAAATTTACAATGACTGAATTCAGAGACAGAAAGATCCTGAGATGTACATGTATTTATTATAAGAATACACTTTAGCTTCCATTATTTAATCTACGGACATGTACTATTTCATCATTCATTACGTACACCCATTATGTAATTTTTGTTATTTTCTTTTTATTGAATTCAGTCACATAATGATCTGTGACAAAATTATTGAATATTTTACATCCGTGTGTGGATATTTTCGATGGAAATATTTGTATTATGGATTCAATGTATGTTACAAGATTCGCTGGTGAGTACACATGTTGATAACTCTTTTCATGCAATAGATTATACATATATATAAATTAGACACGTGTATGTACCAATGCATGGTTCTCTGAATAAAGTAATATATTATATCTGCAATTTCTATTACCACAGCAAATGTTTTTCTCATTTAATATATATTGAGCAAAAATGGTAATTGTGCCATGCATTTTCGCACCCGTCTTTATGTACCCCCCACCACACACACACACAATTAAATCCAAAAATGTGTTGGTATCGTACATGGTTGCTTATAACACGGTTCGGTTCATAACACAGTCGGATTCTATGGCTCCCAAGTACCGTGTTATAGCGGGGTCCCACTGTATCTTGCAAAGGGCAGTAACTCTTATATACAAGAGGGTACTTGTTGAAAGCACTGGTTTGAATGTGTCGTATTAAACTTAGTGGATTGATGACCAATGGCTAGCAGTATTGCAGCATTCCAGTTCCTTGGATAGTTGACCTGGTGATATTTAGAATTAATGTAAAACTTGCCATGAATTTCCTGTTTATCGAACCTTTAATTAGAATAGCTATTGGACTGGGATCCATTGTAGAGCAGAACAGATTCTTCCCAAAGACCATGAAAGGAAAATACTTCTTCGTGAGCTGTAATAAAATTGAATATTTCATATTTCTTCTTTGAATACGTTCCCCAATCACATTACTTTAGGGATATTAGCCTGCTACCTCGCGAATCCAGCCCTACCAAAAGACGAAAATTCGTCTTTCCTGTCTATGTCATATAGACAAAGGGCAATAACTCTTGCCCATTACCTCCCCTTGCCGCCCGTTAGGTGTCGCTTCTTTAGTTTTTTAGCTTCGCTTACGCGAAAACACGTACAATTAGACCTCCAATGAATCCAAGCCATCTTAGTGTAAATTCTGACCATCCAAAGTTAAATTTGGAATTACTGTGTTGGATAATCATTCCTCTACAGGTCGTATACATTATTTTACAATATTTTCCAATTTGAGTGACTTTGTCACCTTTTCTAGACTTCGGACCAGGTTGCAACGTGGTCAAAGCATGTAATACATGTAGCACTCAATAATTTCGCTTATTCCGTATGTAACGTTTACGATATTAGCGACTAATAACGTGCTGCATTGATAATGTGTGCTGTATTTATCTTCTTTGACGTTTCAGTAGACTTCAAAAAAGTCTTTGAACGACCAATTGCGACTATTTAATGGCGGACTTCGTGTTGTAGTCACGAATTCACGCGACACTTAATCATTTCGCTTCCTCTGTTAGTTACGGTTATGGAATAGCGACTTAATAGCGTACTGAATTGTTAATTTGTGCTTTGTTTATCTTCTTTCCGTTTCAGTAGACTTCGTCTCTGAACGACCAGTTGCGACTATTTAATGGCGGAATTTCGTGTTGTAGTCACGAATTCACGCGACACTTAATCATTTCGCTTCCTTCGTTAGTTACGGTTATGGAATAGCGACTTAATAGCGTACTAAATTGTTAATTTGTGCTTTGTTTATCATCTTTTCGTTTCAGTAGACTTCGTCTTGAACGACCTATTGCAACATGCTCACGGTGATAACTAGTGTGGTCATTAAGAGTTAACATGGCACGGAATAATTTGACTACTCTGTTAATAACAGTTATAGTATTATCGAATTAATAATATGCTGAATTTTTTTAATCTGTGCTTTGTTCTCTTCTTTTGTCGTTTCAGTAGCAAAGTCGACAACAAAGGCATGAATGGCAAAATGGGTGTTGGCAATGTGGAAATGGAGGAAATTATGTTGACATGGTTTAGGCTGCCCAGTGGATGTAAATTTCACCGCAGGTCCGTGCATGGCTTTCGGGCCTGTAAGTCCGGACGCATGGAGTCTAGGCTGGATCAATTGGATCCATTTTATTATGCACTTTCGCCGGCTGTCCAGCCGTCCGTCCAGCCGACACTGTCAGTTCAGCCGGCACTTCAGCAGGCACCAACCGGCACTAGCCATACATCAGGCACCGTCCGTTCAGCCCAAATGGCACCGGACGGCCAGCCGACCTTCCAGCTGGCATCAACAGGCACCGGCCGTTCAGCCCAAATGGCACCGGCCGGCCAGCCGACCTTCCAGCCTGCATCAACAGGCACCGGCCGTCCACCCGGCAACGACCGTTCAGCCCAAATGGCACCGGTCGTCCAGCCGACCTTCCAGCCGGCATCAACCGGCACCGGCTGTCCATCCGACAACGACCGTTCAGCCCAAATGGCACCGGTCGTCCAGCCGACCTTCCAGCCTGCATCAACAGGCACCGGCCGTCCACCCGGCAACGACCGTTCAGACCAAATGGTACCGGTCGTCCAGTCGACCTTCCAGCCGGCATCAACCGGCACCGGCCGTCCATCCGGCAACGACCGTTCAGCCCAAATGGCACCGGTCGTCCAGCCGACCTTCCAGCCGGCATCAACCTATGCAGGCCGTCCATCCGGCAACGACCGTTCAGCCCAAATGGCACCGGTCGTCCAGCCGACCTTCCAGCCGGCATCAACCTGCACCGGCCGTCCATCCGGCAACGACCGTTCAGCCCAAATGGTACCGGTCGTGCAACCGACCTTCCAGCCGGCATCAACCTGCACCGGCCGTCCATCCGGCAACGACCGTTCAGCCCAAATGGCACCGGTCTTCCAGCCGACATCAACCTGCACCGGCTGTACATTTGATTTACGGAGATTATAGTGATGTACCCGTCAGTCAATCTGTACTACTGGTTACATATCACTACCATGAGAGAGATGTTATAGATGTATCTCCGTCCAATCAGACCATTCGAGAGGCAGGTGCCGGTCATAGCCGGACCTTCGCCGACATTCCGGCCGACCATATACCAGACAAATCAGTCGGTATCGCCGGTGTACACCTCCCGTCACGTCAAATACGTGTCGGTGTGATTTTAAAACAAGGGAGAATTAGTGACATTATCAGAGATGACGGAATTGAGTTATCTATGCCACTTGGTATGCGCTACCCAGATATGGCAGCTTTACCAGAACAGGACTTTCAGGCCGACCATTCGTCAGTTCAATCAGCCGTTAGTGCCGGCCGTCCATATGTTCACGGCTTCTCCACAAGGGAGATTTAGTGAAAGTGTCAATTATGACAGAATTGCGTCATCTAGGTCACCTGGTATGCTGTACAGATATGCAAGCTATACCAGAACCAACATTCCCTCTGAGCGAATGGTAGATGGGTGCACAGTGCTGGCCGCACTACATAAGCATTATGTAATTATTATTACCTTCTAGCCGGCACCAACCGGCACCGGGCGTCCATCCGGCAATGACCGTTCAGCCATATGGCACCGGTCATCCAGCCGGCACTAACCGGCACCGGGCGTCGATCCGGCAATGACCGTTCAACCCAAATGGCACCGGTTGTCCAGCCAAGCTTCCAGCCGACACTTGCCGGCACTGACAGTCCATCCGGCTCCGGCCGTCCAGCCCAACAGACACCGGTCGTCCAACCGTATGGAGATTTTAGTCATATACCAGTCCGTCCGACTGTACCGCTGTACCAGCACGGGACTTTTATCATACCGCAATCCGCACAAATCGGATTGACGAAGATTCTAGTGATGTTTCCGTCTGTCAATCCGTACTACCGGTTACATATCACTACCATGACTCTGATGTTGGCGATGAATCTCTCGATCCAACCCGACCATTCGAGCGGTCGGTGCCGGTCATAGCCGGCCCGTCGCAGGCGTTCAGGCCAAACATATACCAATCAATTCATTCGGCATTGCCAGCCATCCATAGGCTATCAACTCATCCACAAGGGAGAGTGAATGCCTTTTTTAGAGATGACGGAATCGAGTCATCTATGCCACCTGGTATGCATTACCCCGATATGGATGCTTTACCAGAGCAAGATTATGCACATAGTGAGTGCGATGAATCACAGGCAAATCAGCTGTATGCAGATCCAACTATGGAACGGACTGAGTTCAGCTTCAAAGCCGCAGTGGAGGAAATTTTTAGGGTGTTAAGGCCCCTTCAGAATGCCCTCCACCTCCTGCTGCAATTACCGACTATAGGGTTAGTGCGTCGGTCGATCTGGATGAAGGGGAAGAGATTCTATCCTTCCGCCTCCTTCCCCAGTCGACAAAATTAAGGAAATTAATGACCGTCTGTCGACACGTATAGGGGATCCAGGAAATGCTAAGGCGTTCTTTTCTGAAAACCAAGTACCAGCGTCGTTTTCAGGTCGATGGTACAAAACTCACTCCGATGCGTTCAATACTGAGGTCCTGGCTCGGGATAAAATAGGGCAGCAGTCCATATGTCTGCGGCATTGTCTTATAAAGTGGACAAAACTGTGTTCAATGCCACGTCCAAGCTGGTTCGAATGTAGTCGCTACGTCTTCACTGTTAGACCTAGCCTCCCTAGCCATTTTCAGGATCGCTGAAAAATCTGGCAATGAACATGCTTGGGATTCGACGGCCCGGTTAGCTAGGGTTCTTAACAGGGTAGCTCACCATTCCATGGCCAATGCGCTGACTGCTTCTGCCAACCTAGACCTGATACGTCGTGACGCATGTCTGAAGGGCACGTCGCTTAAACCCCATCATAAGCTGGCTAGATATGACCGACGCACATTTCACGTCCCTATCCCACGAGTAGCGGACATTCTCCATTGTGCTTGTCGGGACTAGGCTTATCAGTTCCATGTCATACCTTTTGGCCTAAATTTAAGCACTTGGGCTAGTACCAAGGTTATGGGTTACGTCGTCACCCTGTTCCGCTCGACTTCATCTATTGCGTCGGCAGTATATTTGGATGACATCCTCCAGAAACATCTGTCAAGTTCTATTCTGCTCAAAGGCAGAAACGATCTTATATCACTTTACGTCATATAGGCTTTCTCGTGAACTGGATAAAGTTTGATCTCTGTCCAATCCGGATTTTGGTCCATCTGGGTGTGGAGTTTCTCCCGATCTGAATCTGGTAAGGCTTCCTCGAGTTTGCGATTATCCAGATAATTGCACTCGTAGAGTCCGTTTCCGACAGGATGCGCATTTTAGCGAGAGAGTTGCAGATCCTCGGATTATTCAATGCGGCAGCAGACTTGATCCCGATCAGCCGTCCTTTTATGCGCCCTTTACAAAGGACGTTGCTAGCGTAATTGCGCTCTTTTCAAGTCCCTTCGATCCCAGAAAACAGTCATGCTCACGCCAGAGATACAATCATTCTTGAGTCAATGGCACAACCCCTGTAGGCTGTCCACAGGGATTACTCTGGAGATACCCCAAGGGGATAACGGTATGTTCCGCCACTAATACCTACGGTTGGGGTGCCCACCTGTTGCCGAACTTCGATACTGTCAGCGGCACGTGGGTGCCAGGGGCGAGCCCTTTCCACATCAACCTTTCAGAAATAACGGCTGTCATCAATGCCTTTCATTTCGGGCAGGATCAACTCTTATTACAAACTGCCCTCATTATGTCAGACAACATTGTGGTGGTGCCTTGCCTCAAAACAAGGGGACACCAATCACCAGACCTGTGCAATCTGAACTGGCAATTTCTACATTGGTTCGACAATCTCCACCTCAATGTACAATTCAGACACATTCTTGGCAGACTCAATGTCTTGGCTGACACTCTATCTAGTCATTCACACAGAATGGTCACTCCATCAATCGGACTTTCTTCCAATTGACACACTTTGGAGACGTCCGATGATTGATCTTTTGCAACAAGATGGAATCGCAAGTTCTCCACCTTTCATCTCACAGGTTCCAGACCCAGAAGCTTGGGTCGTGGATGCTCGATCAATCACCTGGGAAGGGTTGTGGGCATTCTCCTACCCTCCCACGGTCTTGGTACTGGAATTAATCCAGAAGTTAAGGGGTCAGAATTGTCAGATGGTTCTGATTACCCCTCTCAGATGGAACAACTCCTGGGTCTCCGATCTACTCAATCTAGGCGATAGATCTACCCAGGAAGATTACAGTCAGCACAAGTATTCACAAGCAACCGCGGCCAGGGGTGTTCCACCCCACGTCCGGACCGTCTTTATGTTCAAGCTTGGCTCTTGTCCAGACAGCCTTGCAAGACAAACAATTTAAATCTTTGATTGCGGAGAGAATCTCGAGAGCAAGAAGGCCCTCTACTCTGAAGGTTTGCGAGGGCAAGTGGCATGTTTTCAGAGACTGGTACCATATCATTCACATTGTTCCTCTGAGTGTCACAATCCCTCAACTGGCCAACTTTTCTCTGGCTTTTCGAGGAGAAACATCTGGCTCCAGTTATTCTCAAATGTTACCGCTCCATGATATCAGACACATTCCGCCATTCTGGTACATGTGCTATCAGCCATGACAAAGATTTGTCAGATCTTTAGACATTTAAAAAAAAAAAAAAAAAAAAAAATTTAATCGACTTATATCCCTCACCCTGTTTTCAAATGGAATCTGTCCTGGGTTTTAACATGACTCAATTCAGACAGTATTGAGTCTTTAACCCACGATTAGTTAAAGCTACTATCATACAAATTGGGTTTCTTGATAGCCTTAGCTTCAGCATGCAGGGTGAGCGAGTTACATGTCCTTTCTAGTGACCCGAACTCTCTTTCGTTTCGATCAGAGGGTTTGATGGTCCTCTTGACGCAGCCAGGCTTCGTAGTCCAAAATAGATTACCATACATTGCGATCAACGAGTCGTCATTAGCTCGCTTTCTTTATAGATAAGTCAGGATCAACAGCCATGTAAGATCCTGTTTGGGCACTCTAGCACCATTTCAATGCATAGAGGTGAGTCAGGTCACATACTAGCACCTCTTTCTTCTGGTGATAGCTGGGATATGAGATATCACCATTCAAGCCCTTGCTTCATGGCTGTAGTGGGTTATACGCTCGGCGTACTCTGAGAATTCGCAAATCAGTCACCTTATAGAAGCTGTTGCAGAGTCAACCTTCTACAGTTTTATCTTCAAGTTTGTACTCGCAGAGGCAAACATTGATTCTAGTAGGTCCGGTGTTGGGCAGCCCAGACGCCCACCAGACCCATGTGCAACAATCAGCACAGCCTATTAGCTTCGCTGGATTCGCCAGATAAATTTTCGTAGGTAAGAAGATTTCAATAACTATCTTCTTAACCGCATAAAAGGGTCACATATCACGTGACCCTGGGCTGTGTTGCTGATTGAAAATTAGGAGACCGGGTTATCATTCACATGGGGAATCCAACCATCATTCCCTAGAGGATACCCGGGGTGGAGGTCGGATGCTCCGCATTCCCTCCTCCTATTACTTATTCTCCTAAAGTAATGTGATTGGGGAACGTATTCAAAGGAGAAAGCAAATTTTTTAGTAAATTATGTTTCTCCGAGAATACTTACCCAATCACATTACTAAGAAACCCTCCCAACCACCCCGCCATGCGAGCATCCTCGTGTTTTATATATCGCTCAGCTTAAAAACTAAAGAAACGACACGTAACGGGCGGCAAGGGGAGGTAATGGGCAAGAGTTATTGCCCTTTGTCTATATGACATAAACAGGAAAGACGAATTTTCGTCTTTTGGTAGGGCTGGATTCGCGAGGTAGCAGGCTAATATCCCTAAAGTAATGTGATTGGGTAAGTATTCTCGGAGAAACATAATTTACTAAAAAATTTGCTTTCCAGATGGTATAAGCCATGGTGTTGCTGGATCTGTTTTGCCCTTATGATGCTGGCTGCAGGTGTATCCAGGTGTTACATTGCTACTCATTTTCCTCATCAGGTAGTGGCAGGCACACTTACAGGTGAGTGACTGTTTTATTCCCTGTTCCTAAAGACTAAAATAATTTGCAGACCATTTGGGATGGCTAGAGGTGGAGTGTATATGTGTGTGCTTATGTGTGTGCTTTCTTTTATTTTTAACGCAGCCTTAACAATTTTGCAGTCAAATAGCTATGATGTTTGCATTGTGACAGGTTATAGTGATGTCTAGCACTGGGTTATCATGCCACAGACATAGCATCATGTCTCACCCAGTTACATCATCCTAACACCAGGCTGACTTGTCCATACACTAACCTTTTAAAGCTGATTGTCAAGCATGTGTGCATCTTTATTCAATGGCAGACACGTGTCTATCAACCCTTGTTGTAATTTGTTTGCTTTTATTAGCAGGATTTTCACCCACTAGCAAACTTGAACAGAAAGGTCAAATTCTTTTTGCTCACATTTATGGACACACAATAAATCAGCTTGAAACAAGTTCTAAGATTAAGAACTCTCAAAAAAGTAGACTGCTTTTTTATTTTTTGGCATGGTTCAAAGGTAAAAATGTTTAGGATTGTGTGCCAAAGTTTCATGCTTTTAGAGTTATGGAATATGGGTCCTGGTTATTTCTTTGTTGAATATGATTGCAATTTCAAATTCTATCCAGCAGTGGATCTACATATCTTTAGGCCTAGGATTGGTTATAAATTCCTTTATAGCCATAAGCACAAGTAGATTTAGAAATTTGCTAGTCCTGCTGAATTGTCACTAGTCCTTCCCACAAACACCGATTGGCAATAACTTTACTAAAATTTACAGGAAATTAACTACCACCAGGCTAGCAGATTATCACTGATTTCAAGTACTGGCTTTTTATGCTTGGTTCTAAATTAAAATTTACTGGAAAATCTCATTCTTATGGTTTTTATGGGTTTTCAGTTGAAGACTTCTTATGATGTCTGGTTGGTTCTAAATGAAACCAGTGCAAATCTTACATCTAGTATGGCCAACATGGTAGCCATCTTGTAGATCTTGCTATTGCTACTTCTAAATATTGACAGTGATATTGACGAGTTTTTCATAAAATCGCTACTTAATAAAATCAATGTTTCTCAAAGGTTTTTTCATATTCCCTCTGCAGTTGACGCTTCTGTCTTAGTGGCAGCCCTTTCTGAGTTGTCAAAGTCATTATGTTAATTTTTCAACTGATACAAAATGGCACCTCAAGAATCTCCAGAGATTACGGTTTTCAGGGATGCCAGCTGGTTTGTTAGTAAGCTCACCTGCTGCTTCTCTTTGCGATGGTTGGTCAGAGTAATCGAAACAACAAAACCAGTCCGATTGTTCTGATAGACAAATCATGGTTGAATCGTCTCAGCCTTTTTCTGGGTAAGAAAATGTAACTTAGTTTGCATTACCCATGTATTGACATCCCATATTACATGGCTGCCTTCATGTTTATGCTTCACATATTACAAACAAAAGACACATTTGTAATCAGGCATGGCTACCATGGTTATGTGAGAAAGTTGGCAGACATGTATTGCCTATCTTGTGCTGAAAATGGCTTTAAACCCTGCTACAACAACAACACATTTGTAACTAAGGATACCCATAGTAGAGTAGTGCATTACATTTAGCACAGGATTGCAGACTTTCACATAATTTTCTGCCAATGTCCCCAAAATTCTTAGCCTTTGGCATGCTTTTTCATCAGGAAAAAATAAAAAAGAATGTTTCTTGAGTGGATGTCCACCCAAATTTATGTTGGTATTTGCAAGAGCCAGAGTTGCTAAAGGTGATAAAAACTGTAAGCTGGCAATTTATATTTATGTTTTAAACATTTTGTCTCTTTAAAATTGTGTTGAAGGTATGGACCCATTGTCCCTTGCCTTTACGATAATAGGTGCAACACTGGTAGGTTGGATGCTCTTGCATTTTATCATCATATTATTAACATTAATGTGATTAGGAAATGCAATCGATGGAAAATGTTAATTTTATTTTCACATTACCAATTAAAACCCTCTCACATCTTCAAATAAATTGAAACATTCACAATGATCTATCGCAGACCTAAAACTGGTGGACATATGTTTGATGGGTAGCAACCAGGTAGAAGGGAGATAATGGGTAAAAGTTTCTTCCCTTTCTTATGGTCTACTTGTAGGAAATAGAATTTGTTTAATCTCCAAGAGAACTGGTTTGAAAAATTGTGGAGATTTTTTTCTGATGTTATTTTAATTTAGCAAGCATTCATTGACTAGCATAATTGACTTAAAAAAATTATTTGCTTTTTCCAAAAATATATTGCTAACTTGAGCCTAAACAAGCAGACATTAGGTACATATGTAATCTTCCTACAGGTCGAAATGGGAAGCAATTTGGAAGAGTTTTATCCTTTTGTATATATGATACATAATCAGGATATACGAAAGTTTTGTATTTCTCAGAGGGCAATATATAATGTTCAACAATGGTGGCATTTTTTTCTTTGGCATGTATCTTTTGTTTCCTTCATTGTTTGACACTTTTATGCTATTTATTTGAAATGGAATCAGAATAAACTTTGATGTGTGATTGTAAAATCATTTACGAAATAAAGAATACCAGGTTATATGTTTGTATTTATCAGCCATAACATTTTACTTTCTTCTTTATATATTTGTACCTGGTTAATTGAACTTAAATATCTCAATTACTGTACTTATGTTTAAGTAACTCTTTAATACTAACAGACGTTCCTCTGCCTTAATCAATTGGTGGAGTGGATCTTATAGTTTTCAAGGCTTATAATTTGCTTGTTTGAATGGGCTGACTGTATCTTCTTTCCAGTTTACATACAATGTCAGTGAATACCAACAATTCTCACAGGCAGCATTTGTTCTAATTTCAGGTGTAGCTATGGCGATAATTTTCTTCAAAGTTACTTTGAAGGATGTTTCCTTGAAGACATACATACTTTTGGTAATATTTATACCAGTTTCTTCCGTTTTGACCAGTACAGTTATACGTATGATTGGTTTTGACCCAGACTGGTCAATTGCAAAAGCTATGAAGTGGTGTGCCCAATCTCAGTGGGTTCATCCAGACACACAACCTTATAATGCAGTACAGAGAGATGCTGGAAGTCTATTGGGTAATTGTAAATTCATGCTCAAAATCTTCTCGATATTAGTGATAATATATATAATAATAATAATAAATAATAATAATGAGGACTTTGTATAACGCCTATTCTTTTGAAGCTCTAAGCGCTTTACACCATCAATAATGATATGACTACACTACAGAACAACAAATGACAAAAACAATGAAATTGGAAAACATAAAAACATGCTGAAAACATATAAGATACAAAACATGATTAGGTCGCTAAGTTTGTCCCTACAGTCGAAACAGGTGAGTCTTAAGAGCACTCTTAAAAGGAACCACTGTGTCTTTGTGTCTAATTTCAATGGGCAATTCGTTCCACGTCGCCAGGCCCTGGTGTGCAAACGAACGTTGTCCATATGACTTTGTTTTCACCTTGGGAACAATGAGTATACGATTATCAGAAGAAGAGCGCAAAGATCTAGCTGGTGTATACACATGGGTGAGGCTGGATGGGTATGTTGGACTGGAGTCTGTCATTGAAACATAGCACAGAAAACAAATTTTGTGTTTGATTCTGTATCGAATATATAGCCAGTGTAGGGTACAGAGCAGTGGTGAGGTGTGCTCAGATCGAGGTACTCTAAAGATGATCCGTGCAGCTGTGTTTTTAACTTTTTGAAGTTTCTGGAGTAAATATTGTGACAAACCAGACAGAATTGAGTTATAATAGTCCAGTCTTGAAAGTACTAATGAACACACAAGTGTTTTTGTGGCATCAACTGAAAAATATTTACGAATGGAACTGATGCGTCTCAATTCAAGATATGCAGCCTTGCAGATGTTCATGACATGTTGGTGCATTGTGAGAGTACTGTCTAGAGTAACGCCACGCCTAGGTTCCGTACGGACTGTGAGAATTTAATGTTGGTGTTGCTGATATTTATTGTCTGAGGTAATGGATGTGAATGAGAAAGTCTTTGTGTTGTGATCAGAATAGCCTCAGTTTTATCATCATTCATCTGCAGCTTGTTACATGTCATCCATGATTTCACATCAGAAATGCACTTCTTGACTCATGGATGGTAGCATCAACTTCAGTTGGGTGGCTAGACTTGTATATTTGGGTGTCATCAGCATACAATTGGTGCGACACTGGGTGATGATCTATGACACTTGAGAGCGGCTGAGTGTACAGAATGAAGAGAACAGGTCCAAGAACAGATCCCTGTGGAACACCACAACATACATCAACTGGGCTTGAGTGTATTCCATTTGCAGATATAATTTGTGTCCTGTTCACTAAGTAGGACTTGAACCACTGTAAGGCTATATTCTGAATGCCAAATACATGTTTGAGATGGTGAAGTAATATATCTTGGTCTATTATATCAAATGCCGCAGATAAATCCAGTAGAGTGAGGACTGTAATCTTTCCACTGTCCAAAGCAGTGAGAATGTCACTAAATACTTTCAGAAGAGTAGTTTCCGTACTGTGGCAAGGGCGATAGGCAGACTGTACATTGCTAAAAAGACTGAATTCAAATGAGATACAAGTTGAGTTAGAACAACCTTTTCTAAGATTCTTGATATGAATGGGAGATTAGAAACTGGGCGGTTCATTATGGTCCAGTGTTGGTTTCTTCAGCAGTGGCTTTACGATGGCAGTTTTGAAAAATGATGGGAATTCCCCTGATGAGAGAGAGATATTAATAACATCAGTTAGTGAAGGCAATATTGGGTCTAAGCACTCAAGCAGCAGTGATGTTGAAATTGGATCAAGTTCACAAGACTTTGGTACACTTTTCATCACGATTGTCCATACTAAATCAATAGAATTAGGTTCAAATGCTCCTAACGGTTGTCGCTGAAATTCTGCATCATAACTGTATGAGGACGAATCAGTTAAAATTGTGCTGTCAAGTGAATCTCTAATGGTTTGTACTTTGTCATCGAAGAACTTTGCAAATTGGTCTGGTAGGTCTAGTGGAGAAAAGGTTGTTGGAAGTGGTGTACATTTGTTCCTTGACGTTAGTTTGTTAGTTATCTCGAAGAGCTCTTTGCAGCTGGAACTCTCCGTGATCTTAGTACTGTAGTGGGATGATTTGGCAATATGGACTATGTTTGTGACGTTCTTCTTAGCGGCTTCATAGATTTGTTTATGAATAGTGCATCTGGTGGAAAGCCAAAGCCTCTCTGCTTTTCGGCGATGTCTTTTAGCAGTGCGAAGCTGGTCCCTAACACTGCTATACCATGGAGAACACTTTTTTTATTGATACTCTGCATTTGATGGCTGGAGCATGTTTTTCAAGCAATGAACGCAGGCAGTTATCAAGTTGTTCTGCTGTTGGATGTAAGAACTTTGTTAGGTTTTCTTGGATGTCATGCATGAATTTGGTTCTATTTATCATATGGAGGTTTCTCTTAGTAGCAAATAGAGGTGGAGGGTTAGGGACTGATACGTCGAGATGGCATATAATGCAGAGGTAATCCGATGCAAGTTCGTGGGATACAAGGGTGGATTGCAGAATATTATCATCAGGTCTATAAAGAAACCAGTCTAAAAAGTGACCAAGTTTATGGGTAGGTTGGTTAACTGACTGTTTAAGATTGAAAACATGAATGGAATATAGGAGTTTTGACATGTATGATTTACCAGGACAATCAAAGTGAAAGTTGAAATCTCCAAGAATAATTAGGTTGCCACCTATTGAATTTCCATACTCTAGAAGATTTGGAAACTGCTCCAAAAAGAGAGATTCAGTCAGCTTGTTTTTTCTACTAGGAGGAGGACGGTAGAGACAGAAAAAATGGACTGACCTTTGTTCCAGTGTGAGCGTTGTTTGGACTAGTTCAAACGATGTGTGGCAGAAATTGAAGGTTGTGTTGTACTTAAGGCATTTGATCATGGAATTCTTTGTAATCCTACTGATTGAGCGTTTAATAATGTAATACATAGTGGTATCCCTGGGACAGTTGACAACGGTTGACGATTAAGAGGAATTTGAACCAGGTTATTAAAATTAACGGCAGAATTTTTAAGTTGTTAACTGTTACAGGCGAAAGGGTGATAACTGGAATTCTTCCTGTTCTATGACGGCCAGCTTTGAAAGAACATTTCTTTTTTTGCTTCCGTTTACATTTAAGAAACGATGAATGTATTCCCAGTTCGTTTAGTCTTGAGCACAATATAGTATCTAGAACCAAGGGGTGATCATTTAATCCAATTAATGAGGGTCTGTCATATTGTAAGCGGTCATGTGACAGCGGTTTATTAAAAAACAAATGACGTCTTAACATTGGGACAAAACAGCTGAGAAAGATTCTAATTGTTCTCATTTCCAAAACAAGGAGATGAATTACCACATATGAACAGAACAGCCAATGCATGATGAAACACAATAATGTAGACGATGATAGAGAACAAGCACAAATATCATAAATATAGCACAAAATCGGAAGAGCCTATCTTGAGCAGTTAAGTGATGGCGGCCATCTTTCCGGAAGTACACACATTCTGGTTCATGTACAAAAATCAAAATGAAATCAGCTTGCATACAGAGCCATATAATGCTGTCCTAAGAGTTCCTGGAAATCATTTTGGTATGTTTGATTGTCTGCTGAAAGACTATTGGGTAAGGGAAAATGCATGCTAAAAGTCTTCTTGGTAAAGTAAATTGCATACTGAATGCCTACTGGATAGGTGAAAGTGCATACTGAAAGTATACTAGGTAAGGGCAAAGGCATATTGTAAGTCTACTGAGTAGTGAGGAGTGCATACTGACAGGCTACTTGGTAAGGGAAAAGGCATAATGTAAGTCTACTGAGTAGTGAGGAGTGCATACTGAAAATATACTAGGTAAGGGAAAAGGCATAATGTAAGTCTACTGAATAGTGAGGAGTGCATACTGAAAGTATACTAGGTAAGGGAAAAGGCATAATGTAAGTCTACTGAGTAGTGAGGAGTGCATACTGACAGACTACTTGGTAAGGGAAAAGGCATAATGCAAGTCTACTGAGTAGTGAGGAGTGCATACTGAAAATATACTAGGTAAGGGAAAAGGCATAATGTAAGTCTACTGAGTAGTGAGGAGTGCATACTGACAGACTACTTGGTAAGGGAAAAGGCATAATGCAAGTCTACTGAGTAGTGAGGAGTGCATACTGAAAATATACTAGGTAAGGGAAAAGGCATAATGTAAGTCTACTGAGTAGTGAGGAGTGCATACTGACAGGCTACTTGGTAAGGGAAAAGGCATAATGTAAGTCTACTGAGTAGTGAGGAGTGCATACTGAAAATATACTAGGTAAGGGAAAAGGCATAATGTAAGTCTACTGAGTAGTGAGGAGTGCATACTGAAAATATACTAGGTAAGGGAAAAGGCATAATGTAAGTCTACTGAGTAGTGAGGAGTGCATACTGACAGACTACTTGGTAAGGGAAAAGGCATAATGCAAGTCTACTGAGTAGTGAGGAGTGCATACTGAAAATATACTAGGTAAGGGAAAAGGCATAATGTAAGTCTACTGAGTAGTGAGGAGTGCATATTGAAAGGCTACTAGGTAAGGGAAAAGGCATAATGTAAGTCTACTAGGTAAGGGAAGAGTGCATACTAAAAGACTAATGGGTAGGGGAAAGTGCATACTGTAAGTCTACTAGGTAAGGGAAGAGTGCATACTAAAAGACTAATGGGTAGGGCAAAGTGCATACTGAAAGACTACTACCCGATTTACATGGATATTCAAACTTAAAATACAATTAGATTTAAAATTAATTCTATTTTTACTTAATGGTGTATAAAGGTGATAAGTTTTAAATGACTGGTCATGGGTTTCGGATTAAACTTTTATATGAATCTAGGGGCCTCAAATTTCTGCCATTTGCCTGATTTCATTTGCCAGCAATTGTGATATTTATATCCTTCTTTTTTAATAAAACAACACACCTCATGCACGAAATTTGCATTGAAAATAATTAAGAGCAAGTGTTTTGTTTGTTTTATTTGGAGAAATATCATAAACTGAAGTATACAGTAAGAATTATATTCAGGCATTTTACCTATAGGATCAGATTTCTAAATCTTAAGACCGTTACCCTGAGCAGCATATGTTTAAATTTGTTTAAATTTAAAGACCAGTTATCCAGAGCATCCGATATCTAAATCTAAAGACCAGTTACCCAGATCATGTCTAAATCTAAAAACCAGTTATCCAGAGCATGTCTAAATCTAAAGACCAGTTATCCAGAGCATCAGATGTCTAAACCTAAAGACCAGTTACCCAGAGCATCAGATGTCTAAATCTAACGACCATGTTACCCAGATCATCAGATATTTAAATCTAAAGACTAATTACTCAGAGCACCAGATGTTTAAATTTAATTCCAGTTATCGAGAGCAAGTCAAAATCTAAAGACCAGTTATCCAGAGTATGTCTAAATTCAAAAACCAGCTATCCAGATCATGTCTAAATTCAAAGACCAGTTATCCAGAGCATGTCTAAATTTAAAGACCAGTTATCCAGAGCATCAGATGTCTAGATCTAAATATCAGTTATCCAGAGCATGTCTAAATTTAAAGATCAGTTATCAAGAGCATCAGTTGTCTAGATCTAAAGATCAGTTATCCAGAGCATGTCTAAATTTAAAGACCAGTTATCAAGAGCATCAGTTGTCTAGATCTAAAGATCAGTTATCCAGAGCATGTCTAAATTTAAAGATCAGTTATCAAGAGCATCAGTTGTCTAGATCTAAAGATCAGTTATCCAGATCATGTCTAAATTCAAAGATCAGTTATCCAGAGCATGTCTAAATTTAAAGACCAGTTATCAAGAGCATCAGTTGTCTAGATCTAAAGATCAGTTATCCAGAGCATGTCTAAATTTAAAGACCAGTTATCAAGAGCATCAGTTGTCTAGATCTAAAGATCAGTTATCCAGAGCATGTCTAAATTTAAAGACCAGTTACCCAGAGCATGTCTAAATCTAAAGACCAGTTATCAAGAGCATCAGATGTCAAATCTAAAGACCAGTTACCCAGATCATGTCAAAATTTAAAGACCAGTTATCAAGAGCATCAGTTGTCTAGATCTAAAGATCAGTTATCCAGAGCATGTCTAAATTTAAAGATCAGTTATCAAGAGCATCAGTTGTCTAGATCTAAAGACCAGTTACCCAGATCATGTCTAAATTTAAAGACCAGTTATCAAGAGCATCAGTTGTCTAGATCTAAAGATCAGTTATCCAGAGCATGTCTAGATCTAAAGATCAGTTATCCAGAGCATGTCTAAATTTAAAGATCAGTTATCAAGAGCATCAGTTGTCTAGATCTAAAGATCAGTTATCCAGAGCATCAGATGTCTAGATCTAAAGATCAGTTATCCAGATCATGTCTAAATTTAAAGACCAGTTACCCAGAGCATGTCTAAATCTAAAGATCAGTTATCAAGAGCATCAGTTGTCTAGATCTAAAGATCAGTTATCCAGAGCATCAGATGTCTAGATCTAAAGATCAGTTATCCAGAGCATGTCTAAATTTAAAGATCAGTTATCAAGAGCATCAGTTGTCTAGATCTAAAGATCAGTTATCCAGAGCATCAGATGTCTAGATCTAAAGATCAGTTATCCAGATCATGTCTAAATTTAAAGACCAGTTACCCAGAGCATGTCTAAATCTAAAGATCAGTTATCAAGAGCATCAGTTGTCTAGATCTAAAGATCAGTTATCCAGAGCATCAGATGTCTAGATCTAAAGATCAGTTATCCAGAGCATGTCTAAATTTAAAGATCAGTTATCAAGAGCATCAGTTGTCTAGATCTAAAGATCAGTTATCCAGAGCATCAGATGTCTAGATCTAAAGATCAGTTATCCAGATCATGTCTAAATTTAAAGACCAGTTACCCAGAGCATGTCTAAATCTAAAGATCAGTTATCCAGAGCATCAGATGTCTAGATCTAAAGATCAGTTATCCAGATCATGTCTAAATTTAAAGACCAGTTACCCAGAGCATGTCTAAATCTAAAGACCAGTTATCAAGAGCATCAGATGTCAAATCTAAAGAATAGTTATCCAGAGCATCAGATGTCTAAATCTAAAGACCAATTACCCAGAGCATCAGATGTCTAAATTTTAAAGACCACTTATCCAGAGCATGTCTAAATCTAAAGACCAGTTATCCAGATCATGTCTAAATCTCAAGACCAGTTATCCAGAGCATGTCTAAATTCAAAGACCAGTTATCCAGATCATGTCTAAATTCATAGACCAGTCACCCAGACATAATTTAGACATGCGTCTAAATTCAAAGACCAGTTATCCAGATCATGTCTAAATTCATAGACCAGTCACCCAGAGTATGTCTAAATATAAAGACCAGTTATCCAGAGCATCAGATGTCAAATCTAAAGAATAGTTATCCAGAGCATGTCTAAATTCATAGACCAGTTATCAAGAGCATCAGATGTCTAAATCTAAAGAATAGTTACCCAGTGCATCAAATGTCTAAATTTAAAGACCAATTACCTTGAGCAGTATATGAAAAAGTCTAAAACTCACTTACTAAAAGCAGCAATTTCTTAATATATAATTACTTAACAAGGAAAACATCCTCTGTACCATGTAGTTCCTATCTATTATGTAATCAAATTCACGATAAATATTTTTGTAAATGCTGCTCAAAATGTTTTCAGTGATAATGAATGCACTTCCAAGATTTGTGTAGCTTTACTTTATCTACAGAAATGTTTATTTAAAATATGTAATTGATATCAAACCAGCTTCATTCAAGTTAATAATAGATACAATAAAAAATAATTTAGACTGATGCACACTGTGATGAACAATTCATTATGTTCCTTTCCTGTTTTATCAGAGAAGTGTATTTCCAGAGAATTCAGTAATTTGAACAAAAACAGCCCAAAACTTCACTGTCACAGTGCTAGATGTGAAAGCACAAATGACCAGTTCCTTACAATCACAAGATTATAAAGGTCTCTACTTGACTTCAGGTCACAATTAGCACTTTCTGTATAAAAGAACAGTTAATAATGGAAAATAACCTGCTAGAATGAACCTAATGTTTACAAAATTAAAACCATTACCTGTAAAATTGACCTAAATAAACATATTTACTTCTTTTATTAATAAAGATACTGATATTAAGCCCATAAACATAGAGAATAGTTTAGCTATGTATTAGTTGTTAAAAAAATAAATAGTCAGTCAGGTCAAGCAGAAATGAACTCAATTTTGTACAAGGTCAAGTCCAGCATACCAGTTTACAATATAATAGCATGTAATGAAATATTTTTAAAGATTAAGCTAACAAACAATTGTATTAAATATATGTAATAATATGCATCTTTAAACCCAAGGCAACTGCCTTATTACCATGGCTGCCTTGCAAACCAGTGTATGCCATATGAGTTATATCAGATACATGCTACATTAAGTTAAATCCGATGTATGACACTTAAATTATATCAGATGTATGCCACATAAGTTATATCAGATTTATGCCACATGAGTTATATCAGATGTATGCCACATAAGTTATATCGGATGTATGCCACATAAGTTATATCGGATGTATGCCACATAAGTTATGTCAGATGTATGCCACAAAAGTTATATCAGATATATGCCACATGAGTTTTATCAGATGTATGCTACATAAGTTAGATCTATGACATAAGTTATATCAGATGTATGCCATGGGTCTCCTGTCAGTATATGTTCAGGTTCTGAAACTCATACCAGCCTAGATGTGATCAAGACATACAGATGTTTGCATATATAAGCAATGCTATTGGTGAAAACTTCACCAAGTTCACCATTTAAAAAGGGTTCATTGATACTTGTCAACTTGTCATTTTTTAAATAATTGCATGCTGGGAATCTGCATGCTTTTAGTCAGTAAGGTGAATGCTATTCTAACATGAATTATTCAGCCATTAGGCAGCCATCTTGGAATGTATATTAATGTAACATTTGAAAAGTATTCATCAGCCAACATGGATTGGGCAGCCATCTTGGAATGTATAATAACGTAACATCTGGGAAAGGATTCATCAGGCAACATGGATTAGGCAGCCATCGTGGAATGTATATTAACATAACATTTGGAAAAGGTTTCATCAGTCAACATAGATTAGGCAGCCATCTTGGAATGTGTATTAACGTAACATCTGGAAAAGGATTCATCAGCCAACATGGATTAGGCAGCCATCTTGGAATGTGTATTGATGTAACATTTGGAAAAGGATTCATCAGCCAACATGGATTAGGCAGCCATCTTGGAATGCATAATAACGTAACATCTGGAAAAGGATTCATCAGCCAACATGGATTAGGCAGCCATCTTGGAATGTATATTAACGTAACATTTGGAAAAGGATTCATCAGCCAACATGGATTAGGCAGCCATCTTGGAATGTATAATAACGTAACATCTGGGAAAGGATTCATCAGGCAACATGGATTAGGCAGCCATCATGGAATGTGTATTAGCGTAACATCTGGAAAAGGATTCATCAGTCAACATGGATTAGGCAGCCATCTTGGAATGTAACATTTGGAAAAGGATTCATCAGCCAACATTGATTAGGCAGTCATCTTAGAATGTATATTAATGTAACATCTGGAAAAGGATTCATCAGTCAACATGGATTAGGCAGCCATCATGGAATGTATATTAATGTAACATCTGGGAAAGGATTCATCAGGCAACATGGATTAGGCAGCCATCTTGGAATGTGTATTAATGTAACATCTGGAAAAGGATTCATCAGTCAGCATAGATTAGGCAGCCATCTTGGAATGCATAATAACGTAACATCTGGAAAAGGATTAATCAGCAAACATGGATTAGGCAGCCATCTTGGAATGTGTATTAATGTAACATCTGGAAAAGGATTCATGCTAACTTTATATCAGCCAACAGGTACAAGTCAGTTTATGACTGCCACAGATGACAAGGCCTTTTTTAATGTTTTCTTTTTAAATTAGTTCAACAAGATGAAGGACAAAAAGATTATTTTTGTTTTTTATATGGGGTTTAATCTGATCTTTGTTTATAATAATGTAAAGAATATTTTGTACAGAAAAATAATTATAAGAAATGCAAATGAAAAATATAATAATTAACTTAGTTTTTTTTATTGAGAAACTTTTGCATTTTACAAAACCGGAAACATTTGATCCAATCAGGGATTGTTTGTGTTTGTAAATGTTGGTCATTGCTCCAAATCTATCAGCAGCATGATAATCAATTTCATTGTTATTCATTTTGTTCTCTTTCTTTCCAGGCTATGGTATCTTTATCTGTATTGCAAGAAGTAGTCAAGCGTTTAAGAGTGGTGACAGCTCAAATTTTTTCAAATTAGTCCATATAATTTTGTCTTTACTAATTGCACAGGTATTTGAAAATGTAAAACCCAAAGTCTCAACAGAAATGTATTACTTGATAACATTTTTAAAATTTGGTTTACTTGTGTATATAATTTGTTTGATTCCTGTCCTAATAGGCCGACATAAAATTAATTCTGCCAAAAATAGTTGATGTTTACGTTTTGTTAGGTTAGATTGATGTGATTCATGTGTATTATTTAATGGAAAACTTTACATTGGCTATTTTTAGGGGAAATTAAAGTGTTATATTTGGTCTGGAAAATTAAAAGTGGAACATTTTTTTTTATTTCTTGTCATTCTTGGCTTTTCCTGGTGCAAAGAAATATTAAGGGACCAACATGAATAAACCAGAATATGAATAAAGAATATGAAGCTTGTTTGCTTTTTTATTTTATGTTCGTAGTCAGTAGAGTTAATTTTTTATTGCTGATGGTTATGTACATTTAGGTATGCAGACAGGATATGCTTTCTCATATGTCACCGGAGGCAACAAAGAGGCAACATTACTTTCCCTATGGACATTTCCCAAGAGTGTTACAGCTGAGTAGGTCTTCGCCACTTGTCACACTACAGTTTATATCAGTCTTGGGCTTTTTAGAAACAATTATTGTTTTACTTTATTTTTGTTTGCGTATTTGAGATACATATGCTTGCTTGACACTGTATAGTCAGTGTTCTGTTGATATGCTACAAATCCATTGAATACATACATACATACATACATACATACATACATACATACATACATACATACATACATACATACATACATACATACATACATACACACATACATACATAGTGAAAATTTAATGATTATTGACAGAAAATAGTGGAAATATAATGGAATAAATATTTAGATAAATACCCATTTGATAGAATAGACCCAGTTTGTTCTGAAGAACATGAAATGTGATGATTTGAGCATATCCTATGAGGAGACAGGTCAGCTAACTATTCAGGATTGGAATATAAATGTAAAATGATTGGCTCATAGAAAACAGATATTTGGCAACATCTCTTTTGGTCTAATGGTTAGAGCATCCGCCTTGGATGTGATGTTGTTTGTTGAAAACCCTGCCAAGTCATACCAAATGGTACTAACAACTGCCTTGCTTGTCTCTCAGTACTAAGAGGTTAGTGTCAGGACTGGTTGGCCAAGTGTCCGGATAATGTAACTGGGTGGGACATCATGCCACATGGTCTGCGGACTGGTGCCCCAGTGCTAGACATTACTATAAACTGCCGCACTGCAGACATCATAGTGATATGACTGAATATTTTTGTAAAGCTACATCAAAATTAAAATCACACACACAGATATTTATCAAATTTCATGCTTTCAGATGCAGTTTGCAGGAATGGCAAATTGATTTATTAATTTATATGTGGTATGTCTGGTTCATGCTAATTCCATTTGACACAGTGATGCAGACATGTTCCCAGATTTATTATTTCATGTGTTCAGAGTCTATGCTCTTATAATAAGTAACAGAAAAGAGTGAAATACAACAAGCTTTGTAAAATTTAAAATTATTTCCTCTGAATACAAAGAGAAATTGAGAAAAAATACTTTTTTGGTAATTGCGAATTAAATCCCCAGATAATCCAATAATTACAGACACATGTCATAATAAATTAAATTTCTGAATAAATTTAAAAAATAATGTCTGTGGTAGCTTGTAAAAAGTTAAAGTGACGACAGTTTTGTTGAATCAAAGTAATATAATTCCAGGTTTCCATTCACCTTAAATTCCAGCGAATATCTCTATCAAATAACTTAATCAGAGTACTATTTCCAGAGAAAATAATCACTTAAATTAAATAATTTGAAGAAATAAATTTCCAAGCCCGAAAATGAAGTACTGGACACAACATATAATGCAACTTAAAAGCGTTAGATCTTATAGCACAACTGAAGTTCTCTCAGTTACAAGATTATATTGTTCTCATAAAAGGTTAGATACCATGACAGTTAATATGAGACCACTCATGTATTCATATATTGTCATCTTCATAGGCTAGTCGGTTAACTGCCCATAATTATTATTTCATGGTGATACAGATAGTTTCCCAGAATTATTATTCTGTGGTGGTAAAGACATGTTACCAGAATTATTATTCTATTGTGGTACATACATGTTCCCAGAATTATTATTCTATTGTGGTACAGACATGTTCCCAGAATTATTATTCTGTGGTTGTATAGACATGTTTCCAGAATTATTATTCTATTGTGGTTTTGATATGTTCCCAGAATTATTATTCTGTGGTGGTACAGACATGTTTCCAGAATTATTATTCTGTGGTGGAATAGACATGTTTCCAGAATTATTATTCTGTGGTGGTATAGACATGTTTCCAGAATTATTATTCTATTGTGGTACATACATGTTCCCAGAATTATTATTCTATTGTGGTACAGACATGTTCCCAGAATTATTATTCTGTGGTGGTAAAGACATGTTACCAGAATTATTATTCTATTGTGGTACATACATGTTCCCAGAATTATTATTCTATTGTGGTACAGACATGTTCCCAGAATTATTATTCTGTGGTTGTATAGACATGTTTCCAGAATTATTATTCTATTGTGGTTTTGATATGTTCCCAGAATTATTATTCTGTGGTGGTACAGACATGTTTCCAGAATTATTATTCTGTGGTGGAATAGACATGTTTCCAGAATTATTATTCTGTGGTGGTATAGACATGTTTCCAGAATTATTATTCTATTGTGGTACAGACATGTTCCCAGAATTATTATTCTGTTGTGGTACAGACATGTTCCCAGAATTATTATTCTGTGGTGGTAGACACATTTCCTGTATTATTATTCTGTGGTGGTATAGACATGTTTCCAGAATTATTATTCTATTGTGGTATAGACATGTTTCCAGAACTATTATATGGTGGTGCAGCTATGTTCCCTTATTTATTATTCCATGGCATAGACACATTCCCAAATGTATTATTATATGGTTTTACAGACATGTACCTAAATTTATTTTTTCATGGTGGTACAAACACATTCCTAGATTTATTACTAGTATTTCATGATGGTACAGACATGTTCTCCGATTTATTATTTTATGGTGGTACAGACATGTTCTCAAGTGTTTTAGCTCAATTTGGTACAGACACATTCACCAATTTGTTTTCACAGTGGTGCAGACAACAGAATTGTTACCGAGAGGATGGTGGATTAAATGAACAACACAAACACAATATGTGAAAGAAAATATAAATTTATGAAATAAATTTTTAATGAAAAATAATGATAAATCAACACAATAACTCGTGCGTTCAACCCACAATTACACTCACAACCATTCACAATACATGAATAAATGAAATATTAATACAAAATAAAACACAGATATAAAGGAATCTCTTGGACTATACACAGATCCAAGGAACCTTTACAAAAGTTATATTAACGCAAGTATAAATTACGATAATAAACACAAAGATCAAACTATACTATCGCACGTATGGATTGCAACCACTAGCACGAACATATACATGTATTTAATCAAGTTGCTAACTTTTATTGAGATTCATGCAATCCCTTGAAATACTATTGTGCTCTGAAGTAACCATGTAGATACAACAATGTATTCAATTGTACTACAATTGCAACACACATGTGTCCCGACCCTGTATAACCGTACGATTCACAAACAGTTGAATCGCCGCCCAGTTTCTCTGAAAACCTAGGGTCGACTCGATACTTTTATTGGTCACTTGCCCTTCACGGATCCACCACAGTTATACGTACAGACAGCATACAACATCTACTAGAACTAACGTTCCTCAATACCCTAGATGCCACCCCAGATGTTTACAACTCTAGACAGCTCCGACACTCGGACTTCTAGATTTCTGGATATTTACACGTCACGACAGATGTAGACGGACAGACAATCCGACAAACAGAGATGCTCCGCTACAATATCAGCTACGATATCAGAGATGTTCCGCAACAAATCATCTACAATTTCAGCTACGATCTCAAAGACGTTATCAGTGATGTTATCAGACGTTATCAGCTACAATAAAGAAACCAGACTAATAATAGTTGTCTCAAAAAATAATCTAAACCTTAGATTACGCTGTTGCATTTAAAGTCTAATAGTGACTAGTAATTCCAAATATTCCACGTTTAAAATCTGCATTACAATAAAGGCATCATTATATGAAATGATAAACTGAATAAAATTCACAATAAAACGAAATATAAATTTAACACTCACCCCTTTGGCTGTAGATTGAAAGACGAGCTATCTATCCTGTGATTAGATACTTTAGGTCCCGTAATATTGATCAGAAATATTCTGCCTTATATACCCTCAAATAGGTGAGCAGAAATCACGGCAAGATTACCGTGCACCCTGTGAATCTAATGTTCCGGATTTCATGTAATTCAAAGTCAGGCACATGCAAATTGTTACACGCCGCTTACCTTGGAGAAAAACCACTTATTCACCCCAGGTAACGCATGTACGACGAAACAAAAAAAATGGTGAAATTAGTTTGTAATTTAAGAAGAAAATAAATTCAATTTTCGCCTAATTCTGTGACACTATGTTTATTATGTCATGGTGGAATAGACATGTTCCCATATATATTATGTCATGGTGGAACAGACATGTTCCCACATACATTATTTCATGGTGTTGCAGACACTTACCAGATCTATTATTTCTTTGTGGTACAGACACATTTAATTTATATTAAACTCTTAAAATTCCTCTTCTGTTTATGATGTTTGCATAAAGTAAGAGTCAAAACATACTAAAAAAAGTGAATAATACTTTAGATTAAGTTTTTGGAAATTGCAGGGTTATTTTTTGGATAAGAAGTGGTTATTTGGCCAGAAATTACATCATTTTGAAAAGAACATGATCTTATATAGATTGGTGTGTTTAATTTGTTTCATTTTAAAAATAATGTTAGTATCACCCAAAACCATATGTGTTCGTACTCCATTGCACTATTTGAAATGGAAAAATATTAATTGGACTAGAGACAATGTGCTATCTAGGTTCATTTTCAACCGTTTTGAAACGAATAAATATTAGTATGGAGTAAGAAAGTTTGTGTAGGTACGTCATGCCATTTGAAATGAACAAATATTTGTATTGTCCAATACAAGTACAATGTGGTGCAGTCAATTCATACAGTTTATAATTATGAAAATGAAATTATATTGATGAAAGTTCAACAGTGATCATCATTGCAAAGAAAACAATAGCATCCAAGCTCTGAAGTGTGGCTGGAAAGATGTTCTGACATCTGAGAGAGAGAGAGCATGTTATGATAAAGTTGGTCTGACAGTCTAAGAGTGTGTATGATAAAGATGGTCTGACAGTCTTAGGTGACTGATAATGAAGTTGGTCTGACAGTCTAGGAGTGTTTATGATAAAGATGGTCTACCAGAGGGTGTTTATGATAAAGAATATCTGACAGAGAGTGTTTATGATAAAGATGGTCTACCAGATGGTGTTTATGATAAAGATGGTCTGACAGTCAGAGAGTGTTTATGATAAAGATGGTCTGACAGTCAGAGAGTGTTTATGATAAAGATGGTCTGACAGTCTGAGAGTGTTTATGATAAAGAATATCTGACAGTCTGAGATTGTTTATGATAAAGATGGTCTACCAGATGGTGTTTATGATAAAGTTGGTCTGACAGAGAGTGTTTATGACAAAGATGGTCTGACAGTCAGAGAGTGTTTATGATAAAGATGGTCTGACAGTCCGAGAGTGTTTATGATCAAGATGGTCTGACAGAGAGTGTTTATGATAAAGAATGTCTGACAGTCTGAGAGTGTTTATGATAAAGATGGTCTGACAGAGAGTGTTTATGTTAAAGAATGTCTGACAGTCTGAGAGTGTTTAAGCAGCAGAGAGGGTGAACCCTACAACGTTTTGAGACAAAATTTGATTGAAATCCTTAAAACGAGCCTTCCTACGATCTCATTTCAACCAAAAAAAATGTCTCAGGGGCAAGCCCTACAACGTTTTTAGACAAAAAATTGATTGAAATCTTAACGAGCCTTCCTACGAAATCTCATTTTAACTAAAAAAATGAAAACGGAGACTTTTACGATTTTTTAATTAATTTTGGTCGCAACGATGTGGTCATCCACCCTCTCTGCTGCTAAAGTTTTCAGTTCTGGGATAACAAAAAATAATAAATGATTTGATCAAGTCTTTAGGATCTCACAAACAGACTAATCGCTAACACCTCTTCTTGTAAATCAATCAGATTATTTGACTGGTCGGTGAGTTTGAAATTAATTCTGGTTAATGAATTATTATGGCATCGCATGTAGACAGGATTAATTGGGTTTTCAATAATTAGGAATCCTGGAGGAGCTGTTGGTGAAAACGAATAAAGAATATATCCTTGCTGAGCTTGATTTGATCGTTCGAGATTAATTTGATAGCTTCCTTCAATTACATCACATACTAAATTAAGCGCAATCACTGAGGATATATTCACGTTGAACGGAGCGATATGCCTGCCGCCACCGTCTGGGTCATTATTGTGTTTGAGGATTTTTATTTCCGGTGATGTTGTTTTTTTCCATGCATCATGAATTATTTTAAAACCAACATCGATGGCATCACTGAGAGATTTTTGTAGTTCTAGGATATTATATCCTGGTAGTTTAAACTCACGAATATCTTCTACGCGTATATTACTTTTCATCGCAAACTCTGTTCTCGTTTTAGGATTATCGTCACGTAATATCTCTAGAATAATTAGCAAATGAAATGTTTCCATATCATTGATGATTTTGTTGCATGTTTCTACGACGCTGATAAATTCATCTCGGGTGAGAGTACCGGATTTAAGAGATATTAACAACAGCGAAAAATCGTTATTAAATGCTGTGAAATTTTCAGTAATTTTGTTCTGTTGGGGTATGAATTTGACAGCGTTATTTTCTACTATTCCATGGAAAAGATCCCACTTATTATAATCTTTATAACTCTTTATTGGATTATCAGGTTTTATTCTGTCGGTGATATAATCAGTTTTTTGTGGTTCTGGTAAATCAACGGTTTTTCCCCCTGGTGGTAATTCAGGCCATCCTAGTACGGTTCTAATAGAACTTTGATAGATATCTACGACGTATCCTTCTGTGTTTATCTCAATTGCGGATGATAGCGTCGGTTCATGAACTGTTATAGCGATTTTTGATTCTTTTCCAGTAATCGATTTTATTCTACGCGCGAATTCATTATTGATTTGTTCGATTTGGTATGACCCTGTTGGTATCGAAACAACTTTCCAGTCTGGGGTTCCGTCGGGTTTATTCTTATTTGCAAACACTAAAGAATTATTGGGTTGTTGACCACCAAATGGTTTTGATCTGATATTAGGCCAACTGTGATACATTCGTAGTTTTGCTAGCGCTATCTCCTTCACTGGGACCGGAGAGGGGAAATTCACACTGAATTCTGGATTCGTTGATGTTATTGATATCATGCTTGTTTGTACTGGGTTCGTGTTCTCCACTATTCGTTGAAGTAATTCCTGCGGTGTTGTCATTGTTATTATATTCATGATTTATTTCTAATTTTGGTATCGAGGAATCATAAATACTGACCATCACTGAGAACTCACAATCTGGTAATGTTGATATTATTGAGATCATTTTGTTTTTTGGGTTCGTGTTTTCTGATTCCATCGGTGTTGTCATTGTTATTATACTCATGTTGTCGCTCTAATTTCGATATCGCGGAATCAAAAATACTGACCATCGCTGAGAATTCACTATCTGATATAATTGTATTATCGAGTGACGACGATATCATCAGGGATAACTGCGAATATGCGGTTGATGCAATATGAAATTGAAGTAAGTAATTCTGCAGTTTACTCTGGCTGCAGGATGATATCTTTTTTGCTATCCCGGTTGATATACCCCCGATTGTAGCCACCGCAGAAATGCAAATTGGAACTACGACCGGGGCAATCATTGTAACCGATGCAAGTATTATTCCGGCGCCAGCGAGAACGCTTGACACCGAGTACATAATAACATCAATTGCGGTGATTCTTCGTCGGTATTTTTTTATTTTTTTTTGATACTCCTCAGTGAGGGTTTTGAGTCTATTCTGAAATTCTCTGACCTGATCATAGCGACATTGAGTTGATGAAATCATTTTTATTTTAAAAACACTAGCGTTTTCAATTGTGAAATCGTAACGATTTAGTTATTTACTTAAATCCGCTACGAATTCAACATACCAGGTTACTGAAACCCCAATCAAATTTTTATCAGTAGCTGTTATAGTGAGCTTTTCAGTTGTATCCTTGTCGATGATCGTTGAAATCGTATTGTTGACCCCGGATGAACTCGACGATGATATATTAAATTGAGTTAATGGTGTTACTAGTGTTAATCAATAAATACCTTTAACGGTTGCAGTGATATCTAATTTGTTGTTTGCAGGTGTCCACTCAAATGATCCGTGTTGGATTGTATATACTACGTTGTTGGTTTTCTCATGAGGAATTTTTGTTTTTTCAATGATTGTTATCATCCTCGAAAAATCACCTTTGACGGCTTCGATGAAGTTTTTCGTCTCATCGATGGATTTTTTAATATCAGGGAGTTTTATTTCAATTTTATCCAACTGGGTTCCAATAAATTTATCAATGATATTTCTACGAAAAACTGAAAACTGTTTTCCGTTTTCTTCAATTCTAGATTCAAGTGTTGTTAGTACAAACACAGAATTGTTTAACTCATCGTTGAGAGTTTTTAATCGATCTGTAATCGTCGAAACGAGTACACCCGGTTTGAGTTTACCCTGATCGGAAAATAGCGCGATAATATTCTCGATTGCGTTTTGTTGTTTAACTAAAATATCATCCAACGACACATCACTAGTTTTCAATTTACCCTGATCCGAAAATAACGCAACGGTGTTCTCGATTGCGTTTTGTTGTTTAACTAAAATATCATCCAGAGAAATATTACTGGTTTTCAATTTACCCTGATCGGAAAATAACGCAACGGTGTTCTCGATTGCGTTTTGTTGTTTAACTAAAATATCATCCAACGACACATCACTAGATTTCAATTTACCCTGTTTGTCTTGAAATACAACTATTTCATTAGGATCAACATTTGTTAAGTTCAACGTCTCAGCTATTTCATCTTTGATTAGTTTTTTTACATCCTTGACAGAATCAGGTGGTGCAGTGCCATCGGGTTTGGGTTTCAAAGATCTCCCCCAAATATCAATCATGTTATTGTAAAACTCTTTCTCTCTCTAAAATCGTTTCGATTTCCAGCGATTACTAGTGTATTCATTAACGACAACATGTGCTGGTTTTCCGCTTGGGTTACTCAAGGAGTTAGAAATAGCGTCAAGGACATTTAATACTTCGCTGCCACATATTGGTGGGTCAATCATCGTTTGTGTTGGTAGCGTAGAATACCAAGTCTTCATTGGAAGGGTTTTTATATACCGCATAAACTCTTTTGGTGGGGCTAATCCATATGAATCAAAATAGACAATCCCACGTGGATCAATAGCGTATGCAACCCAGTGAGTTCCAGGTCCGGTGCTGTTATCTAAATTAATGATTCCTATTTCAACGCTGTTTGGTTGATGTGGTAATTGATCTTTCATAAAGACACCTCTGAAGTTTTTAATCGCTAGTTTTTTAGCAGCATCGAGTAAATCGAAATTGGACATGGGAATCTTCGATTCCTCAATTAATAAATCGTTCCTGGTAGTCTTAGACCCTTTCCGCTGTACCACGAATACGGGGTTCCTGGTAGTCTTAGACCCTTTCCGCTGTACCACGAATACGGGGTTCCTGGTAGTCTTAGACCCTCTCCCTTTTTTTATATCCTTTCCCAGTTGCTTTCTTTAGTGCCATTCCTGCTGCAGTACCAACGGCTCCTAACGCTGCCGCTTTAGCCACCGCTGGGGCTGCTGCTGCAATCAATGCTGGAATCGCAGCTAACAACGGAAATATACCGCCTGTTTTAATCATATTTTTGATAGCAGCCGCAGAAAGAGTAATCTGAACACCTTTTTTGGCTGCAAGTGCATCATTGAAATGTTTTTTTTGACGAGTTGTCAGTGATAATTTATTTGCACCACCAGTCATTTGGTTGGATTTCAACGTGATTGTGGTTCCACATTTTTTAGCTGATTCCGATTGCATTTTTTTAATTGACCGGGAGTTAACGCAACACTAATAACACTATATGACATTATATATAATTGATTGATTCTAATTCAATGAAAAATCAATCAAAGATTTTCTACTGGTGCATCTACCACTCTCATTCTTCCTCCAACACCCTCGAGTAGCATTGATTTATCACTGAGAATGACAGCAACCGCTCTATAATCAGCAATAGCACCACGAGTCACATTAGCTCTAAAGTGTATATCAACAACAGATTGTCTCATCAAATCGAGATGTTCCAGTGAGAAGTAATAGATCGGATACAGATTTTTAAAATCATATTGTGATATTTGCAAACCAGTATCCACATTTTGATCGCGTGCCATAAATGACAACAGACGATGATAAACTCGTGCAATATGATTTTCTGTGTAATTAAGTTGTATATCCTCGGATGGTTCCTGTTGGCCGTTTATTCTCAGTGAGACGTCTTTCACACCTAATTGATCAAATATCATATGACTGAAACGTTGATCGCCAACTCGTGCGTTATCTTGTAACGCAATAAATATATGACGTGGCGCAGAAACGCCTTGTTTTGATGCTAGGTTCCAAGTGAATAACCCGTTGATATTTGATTGTTTAACATCTGTACTCACGGTTAGCCAACTCAACAACGACTTTCCTCCTTGGTCCATAAATGATAGTAATCGTTCTTCTGCGGTGATTGCTGGAGTCAACACTGGCATCCACAATGATATTTTTGTTAAATTGACTTTACCAGCATCAGCATTTGGATTTGCATTGTCTGCTGGAATCCTCCAGATTGCGTCACTATCATCACTCTTTCGTACAAGCGATACTGTATGCTTCGCCCCGTAGATAACTTTTCTGACGTTTCTACAGAATCCAAATATTTGATGCAGTGGAATCGCGCATGAAAATGATTTACGCGCTCCTTGCAACATTGAAATACGTGTTGCAGCTCCTAGATTGAAATTAACATCGTTGTTTATAATCATATCTTCGGCATCAATATTAGCGGTGCCAGCATTATTCTTTGGTCGTCTTACAACAAATTGATTTCCTCCAGCGGTATTTTTATTATCCTTTGCAAACATCATAGAAGGTCCTGCTGATCTTGTATAATCATCAGAATATCTCGCTAACCCGATTATTGTTGTAGCCACATCAACATCGCGATCTATCGCCTCAATTCCTTTCCAATCAATGAGATATTTTGCACTCTCAAATAACGCCATGATACCATTATTGACAAAACTGACTTGAGTATCAGCTGGATACGGTGCTGGTACAGCAGGAGTATCAGCAGCTGTTACAATTTCTCCTTCTACTTCAATAAACGCTTCACAGGGCAAAAAGTATTTACTGGTATCATGGACTTGAAGATCAATTCTTGCTCGACTATTTGAGTCTATGGCATGATAGGCGTAATATTAATAATCGCGTACAGAATCATCCTTGCCAACTGGGGCGTCTATATCAAATGCTGGATCACGTGACTGTTTGAACATTTTATTCTATTTATCAGAGTCTAAATCGTAAACGATTTTTCCATTCTCATCGTCGTAGGTTTTTAAAGCCACTTCCTGCTATCATATTTGCAATATTGCTTTGGTCGGGGGTTAAAGCCATCGACGCTAATTTTTCGTCTACTGCGTTATTTATAATTCTACTAACACTTGCAGGCATTTCCGCTGTAGATGGCAATGGTACCGGTTTTTTTTTTCGTCTCACTAATGATGTTATTTTATTCTTCGCAGTTGAAAACGCTTTTCCAGCAAGATCTCCAACAGCACTAATACCCTTATCACGAATAACATCAATGGCTTTCATTCCTAGTTGTTTAGCCAACGGCATCACTTTTGGAGCCATTCTCGCAAATAACCCTGCAATGGTATTGCCTAAACCATCTCCGTAGTATGCTCTATAAACCGGAAACCGTGAATTAACTACGTAGACGGGGGTTGGTTTATCATGATTGTAGTGTATGATCATTATTTGAAATCAGAAACCATTTTTCAATTGGAAACGCTAGCGTTTTTATTCAATCCCGGTGATTAATCACTGTGATAATCCTCCACTAACTCGCCAATGAAATCTCGATATGTGCTGATATCTATGATACCACCTTGAAATAAACGTCTACAGATATCAGATGCTTCATTAATTATTTCCGGTGAAGTGTTTCCAGCTCGGAAACCTCCTACAAGAACTTCTAATCGTGATATATCACTGAGAACACTACCAGGACATGACATCCAAGGATTTTCCCTCGAAGAGTTTCAAACGCTAGCGTTTTGCAATCCACTTCCGCTATAACCAGTTGCTTCATTCAGTTTTTCTAAATCGGTTTCTTGTAAATAATCAGAATCAGGTGGTAGTTGTTGTTTTTTAGGTGAAAAAGATATTTTCTTTGCAGGTCCTCGCAATTTTTGCGGTTTTTGTTGTTGTTTAAACTCTTCGTATTGTTTATACACTATACCCACCGCATTGATATATTCGATGTATGATGCATTATCGGTATCAATTTGACTTGTTTTAGTTTTGATTTTGTAGAATATATCAGCCCAGTGAGTTATACTTCTAATAAACTTATGATGTTCTGGTTTCAACATATTTTTCCTTTTTTTCATAAGTCTTAACAACAAGCGCAGGAATTTCTTTTGGATCAGTCTTATCAACCCTTCCTCGTTAAATCTCACGCGTAAACCATCAACTGTTCTTTTTGATTCTATTTTTTGTACGGCCTGTTCTGTTTGTTCAGTTTTCGCTGCTATTTTTTCGAGTTCACCAATAACAGATTTTCCCGTCTCGGGAACATCTCCCAGTATAGCACGCTCTATCCCCTTCGTTGCTGTGGTTACTGGTTTAAACAATTCTTCAGATCCCGCAGCAAAATCAGTCTGAAGACTCTGTCGTTGTTGTAGTTTATTCCGTACAGAGTCACGAATTGGTACAAATCTCCTGATTGCATCCAGTCGTTCACGAGCCAATCGGGTTGTTAATGCTTCATTGACCATTATTTGAAATCAGAAACAATGTTTCAATTGCAAAACAATTTTTCAATCCGACCTAACACCATCGTGGAAGTGTTATTTCATCGTGATACACCTTCGTTCATCGATGGGGAAAGTGTCCAAATTGTATATAAAATAATAATAATGTCACTTTCCCCACTTTTCCATTGATCAATCTGAACCGTCCATCAATTTTTATTCAGTGTGAAATATTTTTTATTCACTGATTTCAACAGTTTTAATCAAAAAATGCTAAAAAAAAATTAAAATCTCTATGAGGGACGGTCACAATCAAATAATGATAAATGGTTGGTCAATCAAAATTGTTCATTTTCTTGAATTAACGCCCGTAGGTTTCTAACTTTAGAATTAAACTCCTTTTTCAATTCGTATTCGTACCCCAATTCTTTTCGTATTCGTTCTACGATGGTATACAACGGAGCGAACACACTTACGTCACTGGAAAATGCGAGAGAGTCCCGAATAGAATTCTGAATTCTTTTGATGAGCGCATACTTCTTTGGTAGCATATGCTTGTTAGTGCTAACTCCGTATTCTATATCCTGAAAATCAGACATGATTTGATCAGGATTTAACCCATCTGATAGTTCAATATCCCAACTTTTCAATTTTGAAATCTCGGATATGATGCTATTCATGTTTTCAGAATTCATTATTCTATAATAATGATATATTTCTAAATGAAAAATATGACGCATTAGACATAACTAAATTGAACTTTTTGTCCAGTCCCCTTTGAAATCGCAGATCGATAAATCCCCTCTGCAACATATGGTACTGAGGCTCTACAAATATCGAAGTGCCAACCGGCTTCATTCATTGATTGAAATATTTTTTCTTCGTTAGTTATCGTATTCAAAGATTTCACAGGTCTCGCTTTTTTTGAGCAAATGCCAGTCTTTCCTCGTTTGGTATTCTCACTTTGTGTGATAGCCTGCAGATTTGATAAAGAATTGTTTTTTCGGATTAGAATCGATATGATCAATGACAGAATCATCCTCGATCAATCCATGGAAACACTCGTACACGAAACGATGGCAGTAATATGTCTTCTTTCCAGCACCAAACATCAAATACCCTTGATTATTCACAACACCAACTGGTTTCTTCAGTCTGCGGTTTCTTACAACACCATCACTTGATGCTTCATAATTTGTGATCACAGGGTGTGGTCTGAATTCTTGGTTCATTTATATATTATACTATTGTTTGTCTAATTCATCGTTTGGTTCAATAATGAATCTTTCAATGTAGTCTTGAGGGGTTCTTATGATTTTATCCTTGATGTTGTCAGGGTCAAGGACCTTTTCAGGGTCAAAATTTCTGATTGATTGTCCATTTTTTATTCTTTTATCATAATATTGCTTCAACTCCCTGTATCGCTTACCACCACAATTCAAACACAACTGCGATTTTCCCCTGACCCCAACCCCACATAGAATACAGGGTAACGGACCAAGGCTTCCACGTCGAAAGCTTTGCATATGATACCCACAAAACTCATTTCTGCATGATTTGTTACACGGGGTTACTGATCCAATCATAAGCCACTTGCAGTGATTCATTATATAAAAATCTTTCATTTAAATGCTTGTTTTAATTATAGCATGAGGGAATTAAGGAGAACGCCTTCGAAAAATGCTGATAAGGAGTTTAAGAGATTATTAAAAATCAATCCTAGATTTAATCTCGATAGACCCAAAAAACGTCCAATAGACGGAAACATGAAAGAGTTTAAGAGATTATTAAAAATCAATCCTAGATTTAATCTCGTTAGACCCAAAAAACGTAACAAACGTCCAAGAGACGGAAACATGAAAGAGTTTAAGAGATTATTAAAAATCAATCCTAGATTTAATCTCGATAGACCCAAAAAACGTAACAAAATCAATCCTAGATTTAATCTTGATAAACCCAAAAAACGTCCAATAGACGGAAACATGAAAGAGTTTAAGAGATTATTAAAAATTAATCCTAGATTTAATCTCGATAAACCAAAAAAAACGTCCAAGAGAGATTACCCCTGGAAAGATGCTCAATTCAATCTCGATATAGTTTCTAATAAACCAAAGAATACAATTCTTGATAAAGCCATGATTAGTAAAATCGGAGATTGTTTTAATGAATTTAAGCGTGATGGAGCATCTTATTGTTGGTCAACATTTCGAATTGATGGTGTTGTTGACGCTACCATGAATGATGAAAAAGCAGCAGTAATAATTTCACGTGTTGGGGAAAAACGGCATTTTTTCCGAATCAAATTCATTATCGAAGTCGATGGTAAATGGATTATTAGGGATAAATTTGAACCAATCCTCAAGAATAAAAAAGCTGTCATTGTGAGTAGAGATTCCAAACCAGGAATTCTAACCGGAATCGATAAGCCATACTACGAAAGATCTTATCCCGTAACAGCAATGGTTTATGGGATATATCCGTTAAATGATAAACCCGATATCGCAAAACTAGCTCCTATGAAATATTCGTCAGGGCTTAATTGTGTAGCAGAACGAATAATAGAACACTTCACAAATGCATCCCGAGGAAATAAACTAACTGATCTGCGACGTAGGAAAATAACCGAGTGGGAACTGACAGTGAAACAGCATGGTGCAAAGATTTCTGATATAGCTAAATTAGAAACATCATTAAGATTTCCAATAACCGTTATGACGATAACCGGAGAGGTTTTATACGAACCGAAATATAACAAAAATGGAGCCCCAATACAGATTATTGATCATAACAAACACGCGTGGACACCTGCGGTAACAATATTTCCACGAGAACGAATCGTGAAATATATCCCTAAGGAGTTCGTCGGGGATGTTTTCTATGAAGAGAGATTATTTGATGCTATTCATGCGTTGTGTAAAGATGATCCTGTGTCAGTGTGGCTACTTAGAAGTGATGAAGATCCCGAAATAGGATTTGATCAATTTGTAAAACCAAATGGTGAATTATATCGCATTGAAGAATTAGATAACAGAATGAGAAAAATCGCTAGTGATTTTTCACCGGAGAATTCCCATGAAAAACTACTCACGGATAGTTTTACTATTCCATCAGTGGTAGCTCACTTCGCAAGAGAAAAAAACTCATGGCGTCCAACACGAAGTGATTTTCTCGAGGATGTTAAATTGAGTTGCGTCAAATTTGGTCATGGAGGACTGTGGAATACGAAATACTCACGTGATGGTATGATTTCAATTGATATAGCCGCGTGTTATCCCGGAAGTTTTCTCGGATATGGGGAATGTGCTGAGTACTTCAAACGATTTGGACACCCCACGCATGAAATGACTCGTGTTGCGATTAATGGACCATTGCCTGATTTTGATTTAACCGGATTCGCTCGTGTGATATCATTTGAATTAGCGTCAGGATTACATCCGTGTAGTTATGTTTGGCTCGGTAGACACCTATCTGAAAAACACTGGATGCCAATAGTGCTATTGAGATATATGATTGATTGTGGTATGCTAATATCGTTGATTGTTTCCGAGGCTATTATATGCTATCGAGCTCAGAAAGAAGTTTGGCTACCACAACCCGATCTAGATAGAATAATCAACGAACTACGAAAACAGTTTCCAGATTTCAGTGAAGAAGAAATCATAAATTGGTCTAAGAAGTTATTTGAAATTAAAAAAGAACAAGCAAAAGATCTCGGAAGAAGAATAATCGGTAAATTTACCCAGGGTGGACGATACGATAACGCAAAATACTCTTCGCGGTTGATCATAGATGTCGCTGAATACGATTTTATTGTAGCGGATTTAATGAAACAGGGAAAACTTGTATCCCGTAAGGATGCTTTTCTATCCAATGGTGAGAAATTAGGTACGGTTGTTACCTACTGTGATGGATATAATTCCCAGTACACACATTTGAGAAGTTCAATGCTAGCCTCTGCTTCTATTAATCTATTTTCGATGATAAATAGATTTCCTAATACCGCGGTTAGAGTGGCCACTGATTCGATGTATATACACAATAAGTACAAATCAGCTGTAGCGGCATTCACAGATCCCGAAGAAAATTGGGGGCGTTGGCGATTTAAAAAGGAGATGCTACATGAGTATTGTGAATCCGCAGACGTTGCCATGGATGATAAATATCTTTGTTGTAACCGTATTGAAATTCAATCAGAACTTTCTAATGCACCACCGGTATCTGATCCAGTATGTAGATATAAGTTTAAGTGTAGTTTATTTAAACGGTTGTGGCTGGTCAGGAAAGACAACTCGTGCAATTGAATTATTTCGTCGTGGAAACGCTAGCGTTTCTAACATGATTGTGCTAACACCGACTCACAGACTCGCCAGAGAGATGATACAACGAGGGGTAAATGCTTGCACTTATCACAGTTTTTTTCGATGGAAAGGTGACAAATGGACTCCTGAGCGTATGGGTGATAAATTCATTCCTGAAATCATAATTTGGGATGAAATATGCACAGTGTCATTAGATGTATTAAAAACATTTCTTGAGTGGTTGTTAAACAAAAACACAAAAGTCGTCATGTGCGGGGATCACGGCCAACCACCACCATTTGTCGGTGCATCTCCACATGAATGGCTAAAGGGTTTTGTAGACTACTATGAAGAAATCACCACTGATTATAGATCACTTGATGAACGATTACGCGAGTTCAAAGCGCTAATTAGATTACAAACGGATAGAATCCAATGCGAAATAGCGCGTGAAGTGATTTCAGAAACCCCAATGAATGATTTCTGGGAAGCGTGGAGACCAAACGATTTGATCATTGCAAGTAGAAAAATAGTCAGGGATACACTTCAGATGAAGTTATTTGAATTGCATAAAGAAAAATTTGCAACGCTTCCAGTACCCCTTTGTTATAGGCCATCGGATACACGAAAACAGAATATTGAAGTTGATATTCCAGGACAGAGTGAAAAACAAATTCTCGTATTAAATGATATTGTGCTGGTTGATATCAATGTCGTTGAAGATGCATTGCGTGCTAATAAATCCCCGTGGACGCTAGGATACGCAGCAACAATACACTCTTCACAGAGATTGACTATATCGAATACAATTCTTTGGATGGTGGATAATCACATCGAATGGTCAAATTTAGTCTATCTCGCAGTATCCAGAGTACGAAACATAAATCAACTTCGAAGAGTTGTTTTCGATGATAATGACACAACAATAAGTGATATTGATGTTAGCATCATTAATAAAAAACTCTCCGGTTACAAACAACAGGACAAAAAAAAACAACGAGAATTTGATATTGATGCTAAATTAATAATCACTTTGAAGAAACAACAGAATAATCACTGCGCGAGTTGCAATTGTATAATGCGTTGGCAGTTTTCGGATAAGGATCCTCGCCAATTCACCGTAGACAGAAAAAATAACAATCTCGGTCATGTCAGAAATAATGTGATGTTGACTTGTCTTGAGTGCAATAGACGCAACGGTGCTAGTTAAGACCATGCGGTGGCAATTGAGTATCCTCGGGAATCACTTGTAGTTGTTGTCGAGTAAAACCCCGCTGAGGGGCAGTTGAATCCAGTTTATAGACTGGAGGTCTACCAGTTCATCGTGTTATACTAGATATCTTATGCGTAGTGACGCTCCAAATAGTATCAGTAGCCCTTTTTCTACCTCCTTCAAGCTCTCCTGGTTCGTATAAGTACCTCACAATGACACTACTACCAAGAATTGGTTCTTTGAAATCTTTTTGTGGTTGTACGGGTATTGACTTCTTTTTAATCGCGTTGATAGGTTTCATGTTGATTGTTCTAGTAATCTCGTTATTCAGTGCAGTAATCACAGATGGTAATCTTTTAACCCATTCACTGGATCGCTTTTCTTGAATGAATTCTTTTGCGTATTGATATCCAAATAACCGCTCAGCAATCGTCCGATTAAATCGTTCTACAATGGCCTGATCGCGATGTAGCGCAGTATGCCCTCGTCGTATGGTGACATTATGATGTTTCATTGTAGATAACACTGCACCCTGAAATTCCTTGCCAGGATCAACCTGCAATAGATTTGGCCAACGCAGAGGACCTCGTCGATAAATCCTTTCAAATGCAGAAGCGACTTCAGTGGCTGATTTTGTTTTTAACGGTTCTGCTTCTTTGTATCGACTTGCAATATCAACTACGGTTAGCGCGTATTTGTAACCACGATCATGTGGCAGAAATAATATATCAGCCTGATGAACTTCATTAGGAGCGGTCACATCAAAATGCGAGAATTGAATTTGTTTAGGCGGTGGTAGATAAATTTGCCATAGTGCCTGTTTGGATAACCAATTAGCCGCAGTGGTTTTTTTCACTTTTGCAGCGCTAGCGAGTTTATGGACTGCTGATTTACCCCTCCAGTATCCTCTTGGGGAATAATAAATTGATTCCATATTATTAATTACCGGCACCTAACATCAATTTACTTTTCATAGCCGATTTTATTAAAAATGAAGCCAATTTTTCTTTGAAGGATTTATCAGGAATAGCATTTAACGCATGAATTAATTTCACATCTGCGAGATGCCTGTGTTGCAGATTGCTGCTTTTATAAGCAACATCATGAAGGTGACAGGCCTTATCAATGGCGTTTATTGGTTCTTCACCGGGGTTGGGTTGATTTTGATTATTGAGTCTGATATCAAGTCTGGTTCCTGGTCCACAGTAGCTATATCCTGGGAGGTGCTTTTCTCCGGGGTACTTTGCCCATGGGGTTCCAGGGAGCTTTGCCAATTTGGCTGCGATATCACCTCCTCGTTTTTTTTAAAATCAGATCTCATAGACACAAATCTAAATTTCTTTGTACCACATTGCACGCATTTACCAGAAAGCGCTGATCGGTTATTTTTAGTTGTAACCGTCGTCACATCATCTGTGCCAGTACGCGTTTTACACTTCACACAATATAGATCCATAATTTATGTATAGAAATATGGATATAGTTGATTTTTCAGCGACTAAAACAAGAGAACCAATTAAGCATCATGCAGCGCTACCAAACTCTATCTGGATGATTATAATCGGGCCATCTGGATCCGGTAAAACGCAATTGTTGCTCAATTTAATAATGAGATGGATGAAGTGGGATAAGTTGTATTTAATTGCCCCTAGCGTAGATGATCAACGATGTTATGAAGTGTTAAAGGATTTTAACGAGAATGCATCAGAAATTAAGGGTGAGAACGCCATTGATTTTATAACCGATATCGATGAAGCACCGAGTATTGATGATATTGATGGAGATATTAACAATTTAGTCGTATACGACGATATAATGTTGGATAAACAAAAAAATCCTGCTAGAACATTTTCCCGTGGGCGTCACAAAAACACTGACGTGATATATGTCACTCAACGCTACACTCAGGTTCCAAAAGTCATCAGAGATAACTGCAATATTCTTTCTGTATTCAACGGAGTTGATACTCATACTCTTAGAAATATTTGGCAGACATGGTGCTCTGATATGGACTTCAATCAATTTCGAGATTTCTTTAGTCATGCTCAGTCGACTCCGCACGGATTCGCAACGATAAATTTGCATGATCCTCGGACACGATATCGTATCGGACTTGATCAAATATTCGGTTAAAATCATTTCTTATTTTTTGTTAACCCAGTGATGAAATCACTAAGCAGCAGAGAGGGTGGATGACCACATCGTTGCGACCAAAATTAATTAAAAAATCGTAAAAGTCTCCGTTTTCATATTTTTAGTTAAAATGAGATTTCGTAGGAAGGCTCGTTAAGATTTCAATCAATTTTTTGTCTAAAAACGTTGTAGGGTTTGCCCCTGAGACATTTTTTTTGGTTGAAATGAGATCGTAGGAAGGCTCGTTTTAAGGATTTCAATCAAATTTTGTCTCAAAACGTTGTAGGGTTCACCCTCTCTGCTGCTGCTTATGAAAAAGATGGTCTACCAGATGGTGTTTATGATAAAGTTGGTCTGACAGAGAGTGTTTATGATAAAGATGGTCTGACAGAGAGTGTTTATGATAAAGATGGTCTGACAGAAAGTGTTTATATTAAAGAATGTCTGGTAGTCTGAGAGTGTGTATGATAAAGAATGTCTGACAGTCTGAAAGTGTTTATGATAAAGATGGTCTGACAGTTTTAGGTGACTAATGATGAAGTTGGTCTGACAGTCAGAGAGTGTTTATGATAAAGTTGGTCTGACAGTGTGTATGACAAAGAATGTCTGACAGTCTGAGAGTGTTTATGATAAAGATGGTTTGACAGTTTTAGGTGACTAATGATGAAGTTGGTCTGACAGTGTTTATGACAAAGAATGTCTGACAGTCTGAGAGTGTTTATGATAAAAATGGTCTGACAGTCTGAGAGTGTTTATGATAAAGATGGTCTGACAGTTTTAGGTGACTAATGATGAAGTTGGTCTGACAGTGTTTATGATAAGATCATGTCAGTAGACCATGAATTTCAAAATATTCTTAACAATTTTGATATGGCATCTTCCACAAAGCCAGAGAAATGTACCATACTCAGTGGGAAGATCAACTAAGTTACAGAAAATCCACAATATAAATTCCTTAACATTACCATTTTTGAAATTCCTTAACAATAGATACTTGTGGCTAGTATTCCCTGTCTTAAAACAATGATTTTAAATTACAAAACAGATTTGTGTAACCGTAATCATTTTAATATTAAAATGTACCTATTGCTCGTATCTGACAACAGGAAATAGTTCAGATATGATACTTAGTCATGAGAGCTTTGGTATGACCATTCATATATAACCTGTTATCCATCAATCATCTGTCCATCATTTATTTTCATTACTTCTGCTTAATTATTTGAGGAATGCCATGACACTTAATACATGCATTCATCTCACGGTCTAGTAGGTCTGAAATGAAAATGGTAATGCCAGAATATATAATATTACAAAGTATGTATTACTATTGCTAGTCCTCATGAATGAAGTCCATTTCAACGAGTTTTCACGAAAAGACTTCTAGTGATGTCTGGTTGCCACTACATTGTCCTGATTAGTTAGTCAGCATGGCCAACACATCATTAGTTATTCAGTATGGCCAATACACCATCTAGTTATTCAGTATGGCCAACACACCATCTATTTAGTTTGGCCATCACACCATCTAGTTTTTCAGTATGGCCAACACACCCTCTAGTTTTTCAGTATGGCCAACACACCATCTATTTAGTTTGGCCAACACACCCTCTAGTTATTCAGTATGGCCATCACACCATCTAGTTTTTCAGTATGGCCAACACACCCTCTAGTTTTTCAGTATGGCCAACACACCATCTATTTAGTTTGGCAAACACACCCTCTAGTTATTCAGTATGGCCAACACACCCTCTAGTTTTTCAGTATGGCCAACACACCCTCTAGTTTTTCAGTATGGTCAACACACCCTCTAGTTATTCAGTATGGCCAACACACTATCTAGTTATTCAGTATGGCCAACACACCATCTATTTAGTTTGGCCAACATACCCTCTAGTTATTCAGTATGGCCAACAAACCATCTAATTATTCAGTATGGCCAACACACCATCTATTTAGTTTGGCCAACACACCCTCTAGTTATTCAGTATGGCCTATACACCCTCTAGTTATTCAGTATGGCCAACACACCATCTATTTAGTATGGCCAATACACCATCTAGTTTTCCAGTATGGCCAATACACCCTCTAGTTTTTCAGTATGGCCAACACACCATCTAGTTATTCAGTATGGCCTATACACCCTCTAGTTATTCAGTATGGCCAACACACCATCTATTTAGTATGGCCAATACACCATCTAGTTTTTCAGTATGGCCAATACACCCTCTAGTTTTTCAGTATGGCCAACACACCATCTAGTTATTCAGTATGGCCAACACACCATCTATTTAGTATGGCCAATACACCATCTAGTTTTTCAGTATGGCTAACACACCATCTAGTTATTTAGTATGGCCAACACACCATCTAGTTATTCAGTATGGCCAACACACCATTTAGTTATTCAGTATGGCTAACACACCATCTAGTTATTTAGTATGGCCAACACAACATCTAGTTATTCAGTATGGCCAACACACCCTCTAGTTTTTCAGTATGGCCAACATACCCTCTAGTTTTTCAGTATGGTCAACACACCCTCTAGTTATTCAGTATGGCCAACACACCCTCTAGTTATTTAGTATGGCCAACACACCATCTAGCTATTCAGTATGGCCAACACACCATCTATTTAGTTTGGCCAACACACCCTCTAGTTATTCAGTATGGCCAACACACCATCTATTTATTTTGGCCAACACACCCTCTAGTTATTCAGTTTGGCCAACACACCCTCTAGTTATTTAGTATGGCCAACACACCATCTAGTTAGTATGGCCAACATACCATCATTGGCCATCATTACAGCAGTCTTGAAAATTGTTTATTGCTGTTTCATTCTACCAATGGGATTGTCTTATCAACCTGGGGATTTGACCTGAACACTTCCTACAATGTCCAGTTGGTCTGTCAACATGATGTTTTGAGCAGAAATTAATAGTTTGTCTATAATTATGGTGTTTTCAATACAACACCTCTTAGAATGTCGGGTTGGTCTATCAACATATTGTTTTGACTAGAACATGTCTTACAAGTTACATTGTCTAGTAGGTCTATCAACAGGGTGTTTTGACCAGAATACGTCTTACAATGTCTAGTTGGTCTTTTCAACATGGTGTTTTGACCAGAATGCTTCTTGCAATGTCTAGTTGGTCTATCAACATGGTGTTTTGAAAAAAACGCCTTTTACAATGTCGACCCGCTCCGGTTGCCTAGTGGTTAGAGCGTCCGCCGTGGAAGCGGGAGGTCGTTGGTTCGATCACCAGCCGAGTCATACCAAAAAGACTTGCAAAAATGGTATTAACAGCTGGCTCGTTTGACGCTCAGCATTAAGAGGTTAGTGTTAGACCTGGTCGGCCTGGTGTCAGGATAATGTGACTGGGTGGGACATCATGCGACATGATTCCCGAGTGCTAGACATCACTATAAACTGTCTCACACCAGACATCGTAGCGATATGACTGAAAATTTTTTTTAACGTGTTAAAGCTACGTTAAAAATCCTAATCAAACAAATTTTACAATGTCTAGTTAATACAATGTCAAGTTTTTACGTTTAATTTTTACAATGTCTAATTGGTCTATCAACATGGTGTTTTGACCAGAAGACATTTTACAATGTCTAGTTAATACAATGTCTAGTTCTGACAAGGTCTAATTCATGCAATGTCTAGTTGATTTATCAACATGTTGTTTTGACCAGAACACTTCTTTCAATGTCTAGTTGGTCTATCAACGTGGTATTTTGACCAGAACACTTCTTACAATGTCTAGTTCTTGCAATGTCTAGTTCATGCAAAGTCTAATTGGTCTATCAATGTAATGTTTTGACCAGAACACTTACAATGTCTAGTTGGTCTTATAAACATGATGTTTTGACCAGAACGCTTCTTACATTGGCTAGTTGGTCTATCAATATGGTGTTTTGACCAGAACAATTTCTTGTTCATGCAATGTCTAGTTGGTCTGTCAACATTTGTGTTTTGACCAGAAAACTTCTTACAATGTCTAGTTGGTCTACCAACATGGTGTTTTGAGCAGAACACGTCTTACAATGTCTAGTTCTTACCACGTCTAGTTGGTCCTAAATGATAAGGGTGATAAGGCGGCCATGAAAAACATCTTTTTTTTTTTGGCTGAAGAATACCAATGACGGTTTTTAGTGCAAAATAATTAGAAAGAATATATGGCCCTACTTTTTATCATTTAAACCATTTTCTTCCTTTTTTAACTGTTGAGAGAAATGCAGGAAACAGTCGATGAAGCATATAGGAATCCCACAATTTAAAAATTAAAAAAAAATGCTTGTGTAAATGTCTTTACCATCACCATTATAAAAATGACCTTTTGTTTTTTAATTGAGACCTTGGCCATCATATACAAAATGTCAATTTTCTGTCACAAATATTGACATTTTTAATATATTCTCAAAATTAAATATTGTGGCATCTCATAACTTGACAAATGACATAAAGATTTAGTATAAATACATACATAATGCCTACATCATTGTCACGTGTTTCCGTTTCATTTCACTACTGTAAAACGACAGTTTAACTCAATAAAATTATGAAGTACATGTGATAACCATGAATTTACAAACGACAAAATGCTATAACATTAACAAAATAATATGGCATAACGTATCATACTGTATTTTACTGTCTTTTCACTACACCATTGAACAACAGTGTGGAATAGTTTTTACAAGCCTTGCATTTAAACGGCGAAAACATGGTTCCTCACAGAATTCCTGAACAGATTCGTCACACTAGCAACCTGATGAAAACTTCATTTGCAGATTTAGGAATGCAATCCAAATTGAACTCAGTACGTATTGGAGACCTATATTGAACAAAAGACAAAACCGTGCTGGGCTTCAAGCCTTAGACCACCAGCAAGTAGCCAACACTTGAGACCTGAATGAAAATTTTTGACAGAAGATTTCTGAAAGGAAGAATACTGCACACAAAGCTGATAAGCTTCAGAAGCAAACCCCACTTGCCTGCAGACTGACAAACAAGGACATGCTAGAAGAAAATAAATAGTTGGAGGAACAAAAAGAGGAAACTGAGATAGCAGCCTAACAGAGCACAACAATAGTCGATGTTCTTTGTTGTTGTTTTTTTTTTTGGTGGCAAATTAGCTTAAGCATACTCGTCCCAAATTAGACAGCTATTGTTTGTTGTGTGCATTTAATGCATGCACGTAATCTCCGGTCAAACAACAATTAGCCAAAAACACTAGAAAGGGACAGTTAAGTAGGGTAAGCTCAAATAGTGCATTTCATTGCCCAACAAACGGAAGCAACAAATCAATCGTGTACTAGACATGTATTTGTTTATTTTTAATCCCTGCATATGCATTTTTTTAAGGCACTTCAAATAGTCCATATCAATAGTCTCGCATTATTATGAATTTATATTTGGTACTTTTAACTTTCACGTTGTTGGGTTTTTTTAAAAGAAGAAAAAAAAGTACAAGTATGTATTCTGCCTCAATTACTTCTTGGTATCATTGCTACCCGCAAAGAAACCCCTGGTTTTAAAAAAAAAAAATTAAAACTACACAAAAAATGTCAGAAGTAAAGTTCCTGGTTGATGAATAAGTGCCAATCAGACCCACACCCTTATTGACGTGAGTCGGATATCTTAACCACTTAACCACCGGGACTACTCGGTGTAGAATTAGTAGTGGTAGCTAAGTAAAGTTAACTGAGAGCAAACCCCATGAATACATGCTGAGTGCATAATAAATTAACCCCCGTTTTGTACCATGACTTAATATACCAAATACATTCTCTGACCTAACAATCATTGTTTATCTCTTGTTTCAATACATTGAAGCGTTTAAATCACACGTTTGATATTGTTGTTCACGCGTTTTGCTCTTTTAAACAAAATAGATGTTAAGATTTGGCATTTTATTTATTTTATTTTAACTGATTCATAGAAATGGAAAGGCCAAATTATTTATGTGAAGACAATCAATACCTACTGTTGTTGTTGATAATGTGTCTTCGTACACGTACTGTTGTTGCGTAAGGGAAGCACCTGCATGTTCTGCACTGCTTGTGGATGTCCGAGAGACCTCTCTGAGGAGGACCCGAATATAGTATTAAGAGTGGTTACCCTAACAAATTCGAGATGACCTCAGAAAAAAAAATACATGGTAGATCAACACTCAGCAATAATGTGAGGACATTTGCAACACTCCAAAGGATTGAGCAAATATATGCCCACTGTTCATAAGATCACGCAATGGTCAATCCTTATTGCCTGATCTCATGTGACTCAACAGTTCTTTGCAAAGTGTTTGATGATATTGTTGTTTTTTTTCTAACATTATGACACTTGTAAATAACTATTCCGTTATATATGATAAAAATATGAAGAAACATTCTTTCTGGAAATTACACAGTTGCGAAACACAACGGCTTTGCCATAATTATAACTGGGCAAACCGTTTAGATCAAAGGGACCAAGTAAACATTTTTCACTAGACTTTGAAACACTGTTGACATTGTCCCCCTGGAATTGTTAAAAAGTTCAGTATTTCGTTATGTATCTGGAGGGAAAACCGAACGCTGGAAGACAACTTTTATGTTCTTGAGAAAGATGTGTGATGGCAGATGGTTCCAAATATGTTTAGCCCAAAGTAGCTTTGGGAGTACCTCAAAGCACAGTATCGGGGTCGGTGTTTTTTCAAATTATATTTTTCATGCACATCAGCGATATCGTGATTAAAACTAAATCCGGAAATTCGCTTCTCGGCAGATCTACAAATCAATCAAAGCCGAACGGGATACTTACCTATTACAAAATAATATTAACATGATAGAAAAGTGGGTGTGACAACAGGGCACGAGATTCCAACCTCAAAAGGTCATGCCCTGCACATGACAATAAAGACATGCCGTAAAATCAGTATGTCATATTGATTGGAAGGTATTTCTGTAGAAAGTTCAAATCAAATAGAATATGTATTGCTTTCAATCAACAGCCATCACATCCTTCAAAATTAAGATGTATGTACCAAAAGCAAATCGTTCTTAACCTTGGAAAGACGTAGCTTGTCATCTGGACCACAACATATGACCTCAATATTGAATACGTTCTCTTAGAAATGACTTCGCTAAATAGGAAATTGGAAAATGTATTAATTCTTTTCTACAAAGGCCTGAAAAGAAAGCACAGATACCGTGCACACACTTAGTCATGCCAAAACGAAACAGTGGAAATCAACATACTCAAATGATACCATAGAACTGATAGCTACGAATTTAACTTTTCCACCAAAACAACAAAAAGAATCAAATTTATTACCACAATCGCTAATCACTACAGACAAATACTCGTACATCCAAGCTGAAAACTTGTAAGTAAAAACTAATAAATAAAAGTAAAAAAATAAGGTTGTCGCTGCGCTATGCAATATATCATTATGATGTAGAATTCATTCAGATCAACCATATTTGTTTTTTGCTTGCTCGCGCTTCAGAAGTTGTGCAAGCTTTTACCCGGAGGCTCTTGTCCGATCTTAGAACATGTTCGTGAAATTAGGGTAAGAAGGACCACAAAAATATTGTTTTCGTGTCAAGAGTCATATACGGGTGTCGCGCCCAAGGACACCAAGTTGAAAGAATTAGATATGTAAAACATGTATCACATAACATGATTATTTTCAAAGATTTGAAAATATCATTTAATTATCTAAATAATTATTCAATTTTTTTCTCAAAAAATGTATTTGTTTTTTTTTTTGGAGGATGTTATGGACAAATTGTTTCAAAATTTCAGTCTGGTTCAACGTTACGTTTGAGATTTGTTTTGTACAGTTTGCTGTCCATTGAATAACCATGAATTTTAGTTTTCTCCAAAATTTGGAATGTCTACATAATTACGGTCTCGCCAGATCTTTTTATTTTCTTTCGTCTTTTCTTCTCTTGGACATGACACCATCATTCTTTTCAAGGTTTCTTGAGGAGTTTTTATAGCGGTTGACCTAAATCAGTATCTCGCAAGTATGTTACACGATAACTGTAACACCTCAAACTATGTATGCAGTAGTGTTTTACGGCAGCTAGGCATGATATATATTGTACGGAATAAAGTTAAAGTTCGAAAAATTTAAAAACGAAATGCACACATGCCACCAGTACAACACTTTAATCTTGTTTTGCAGCTTATTAGGCACCATATCTTCCATGGCATTGTCAAGGCATAATTGTTTAGGATTTCATTAATATTCGTGATTCCTGTCTTCCGAGACATAAGGGTGAAACATTATTAGAGATCACAAATTTCCTTCACAATTTTTTTTTATATCCCCGTCATAGGGTGTCCATGGGTCGGAAAACTATCCCACGGCAGCTGTACATAATGTTATATAACAAATAATGTGTCATACACACACACACACACATATATATATATATATATATGTGTGTGTGTGTGTGTGTGTGTGTGTGTTATAAAAGAAAATTATACATAGAAAGCCTGTTATATGTACTGAGACGGTGAAGAGAAACAAATGTTGTAGACAGGAAATGTATATTGGAGACAGTCTAACCACACAAATTAGGATCTAATTTAAACATAAGTACTGTATACCAGCAAAGGTTGTCAAAAAATCACGGCCTAGAATTGAAAATCTGATATTAAATGCATAAAACTCGCAGCTTATAAAATCAATAGGCTTCGAGCTTTTGGGGGCCACTCGACATCCACCCGCGAATTTCACGCTCTTTAAATTAATACAAACGTACCAAAAATGATTTAAAAAGGTGGAATTTAGCAGCAGTCTGATTCTTGTAGCATAGAGTAGGATTTTTTTTTTATATGGAATTTTTGATTACGCAGCATTGCCATGGCATGGCTAAAGGTTGCATGGGCCCCTGCTGTTGGTGGGCTCCTAGACATCAGCCTAGTCAGCCTTATGGATAATACGGCGTGTGTGTGTGTGTGTGTGTGCGTGTGAACTAGTACGGTTTACACGTAATTCGTACGTTGTTTTTTATTTTCGTTTACGGTAGCATACAGACGTACAAGCTTATAATAACGGGGGTTTTCTTCATAGTTTCGTGTTTTTTTTTTATTCTATGCATCTAGAGCTCAAGAGATATCTATTTTTAGCACGAGAATTCAACGAGATCAAGATGGCCTGAAACAACCAATCAAATTATACACAAATTCGCGCTCTTCCTTTGATAATGAAACGAGATTAATTTCATGGTTCAAGATCCTGCTGCTTATCGCTCTGAAATTTGACGCTAAATCGGATTGATAATACATGTATTGACAAACTACCTGTGTAGTATGTTTTCATATTGTATTCATCATTATTTATTATTTATAATTATTACTATCAAAGGCATACAACTGAAACCGATTTTCACACTTTACATAGTGTGTCCGATTTTTCTGTGGGAGATAAAATCGATTTATTAAATTTTTAGTGATTTATTAATTAGCACCAGCATTTTATCGTGCTGTCGTTTTGAAAACAAAATTTAATATAATGTAATGGAAACAGGAAGATGCAATGCCAGCATGACGGAAGTAGTACAGATACTGAGTGAAGTCGTTCTCGTGGCTCGAAAATATGTAACACGGCCAATTTGTATCTAGTTTTGACCAAAATCGGCACACCATATAGTACATACATAGCTTTTGAAATACCATATACCCAATTAATAGAAACGATGACCAGGCTAGCTAACGAGGTACAAACTTTTGGACTGCTACTTTGTCGATCTTTTTTAGATTTCAATTTCTGGATTGCTCCTGAAGTAATATCTTGTCGTTTGTGCGGAAAAAATATAAATTTGTAGCACATTTGTAATCGAGATGTCTTCATCTATCACATATCAAATCTGATTTTTAAAATTGTTTTTGTATTTCATGTAGTTGAAATAGTTCGTCTATCAAACGGCTGAGCCTAACTCGAAAAAAACGTGGTGGTGGCAGGTTTCAGGCTGATTGGATGAAAGTCTTCTCTGGCATTGCAGATGTATCAAAGTTAGGATCTTACCATGCCCTTTGTAAAATATTCAGTAAAGACATGGTGGTGTCTGACATAAATGATCTGAAGGAACACTTCAGGACAAAACTAAATGAAAGAAATTTTGACATGAAGAAGGGGAGGGGGGGGGGGGCAATCATCAAAACCTTCTTTGCTCAGCCAAAGCAGGAAGATAATAGTGTAATAAGGGCTGAAGTTCTACTTGCCTATTTCGTCGCCCATCACAACTTAGCTGCTTCTTTAGTTAATCGCTTTTCTGACCTCTCAGCTGAAATCTTTCCAAACAGTGCTATTGCCAAGAAGTTTCATTCTAAGCGGACCAAATCAACAGTTATTAAACACAAATTGGCTCCATCCGCAACAGAAACCCTTGTCATGTTGTGCGGGGAGACACCCTTCTCACGGATCATTGATGTAATAATTGACAAGAAAACTGAAAAGCGGTGAGATATAATGGTAAACGTCTTTGAAGTAGGTGTGCGGCCCCCGAACAAGATTCTGGACATGGCAGTAACATAGTTTTTACAATATAAAATAAACAATGACACCTGTTGTAGAGACTTTAAAACCAAAGAATACATTAAAAAGAGTCAAAGGTGCATATGTTGCATATAATACAACACACAGCTACAAAGTTCCAGAAATGTAAATAATTATATAAATATGTGGACAAACGCTTTGTGTATAGCATTTGTTTTCTTAAATAATTGTTGCTCTTATTTAACGTAAGAATACATTTTTCATGTATATTTTAGTCTCTGTAAGATTTTGATTGGTATGGTGTACAGGTTTTCATCTCAAAGGGTGGACACACACACACATTATATATATATATATATATATATATATATATATATATATATATATATATATATATGTATGTATGTATGTATGTATGTATGTATGTATGTATGTATGTATGTATGTATGTATGTATGTATGTATGTAAAAAGACGGACTGCAGCAGCTAGTATGCCGCCTCTCGCACGCCTGCAAGGAGTTCGGACTGACCATCAGTCTGAAGAAGACGAATGTAATGTTGCAGGACGCAGACTCCTCTCCCACCATCGCCATTGATGGGTACAACCTGGAAGTTGTTGAGGACTACACATACCTTGGGTCCACCATCTCCAACTCGCTCTCCGTTGATACTGATGTAAATGGCCGGATTGCCAAGGCATCAGCAGTTATGGCGAGACTGAACCAGAGGGTCTGGGACAATCACAACCTCACCTAGAAGACCAAACTGCGCGTCTACCAGGCATGCGTGCTCAGTACACTCCTTTACAGCAGCGAGGCATGGACCACCTACGCGAGTCACGTAAGGAAACTCAACAGCTTCCACCTGAGATGCTTGCGGCGCATTCTGCGTATCCAGTGGCAGGACAAAGTTCCCAACACAGAAGTTCTGAAGTGCACCGGCATGAACAGCATGTTCTCCATTCTCAGCGAGAGGCGCCTTCGCTGGCTAGGCCATGTTAGGAGAATGGACCCAGGCCGCATACCCAAGGACCTGCTGTACGGCGTTCTAGTAGAAGGTGCACGAACGACTAGAAGGCCACGTATGCGCTATAAAGATGTCTGCAAAAAGGACATGAAGACAGCCAACATCAACATAAACAATTTGGAGAGCTGTGCTGACGACCGCTCCGCGTGGCGTCTTGCTGTCAGACAGGGCACTCAGAAAGCTGAGGAGATGAGAAACACAAACCTCGCTGCAAAGAGAGCCAGGAGGAAGGCGAACCAAAAACATCCTCAGCAAGCATCAGCATACACCTGCAGCAAGTGCAACAGAGACTGTCACTCAAGGGTCGGACTCTTCAGCCGAAGGTGCAGATTGGTCACCCAAATCGGAAGCTACACCATCGTCTCTCGAAGATGGACGGATGCCGACGATATAAAAAGACGTCACAACTGCTCAAACTCAAAATAGATGTCTTGTTTTCAATATCAGTTTACAACTATTATTTCAGATATACCAATTTTAGTAAAATGTATTTGCTGACATTATATGTGAACATTATATGTAGACATGATAAGCATAAATGTTAAGTTTAAAAATAGTTTCTTGTTTTTCATTATTGATATACAAAAAATTCGTTTTCCCATTGTCCTTATAAATAAGAAAATTCCTTATTTTCAAGCAACAACACATACATACTGCTAAATATATCACTTTCCTTGATAAGATATTTAAATATGATAACAATATATGAAGTATCCACACCTTTTAAATAACTGTGCAATTGGCGTCTTCTATTGAAACTTCTCCATCGCCGTGCTATTGGCGTATTCTATTTAAACTTCTCAATCGCCGTGCGTACGATTGACGTGATCTTTTTCAACTTCTCAATCGCCGTGCTATTGGCGTATTCTATTTAAACTTTTCAATCGCCGTGCGATTGGCGTGTTCTATTTAAACTTCTCAATCGCCGTGCGATTGACATGTTCTATAAATGAATAATGTATTCTTTTTGTAGACAAAGAAACACACAGACACACATACACACACGCGCTCATATTTAACAAGTATCCACCAGAAAAAGTAGAAACAGAAAACCAATTCCGAAACTTTTTGAACCATAAAAATAGAACAACTAATGAAATATATTATTTTTGCCCATAACTCAAATTTCTAGTCTATCATTAGTTAAATTAAAGTAAATGAGGACATGTATTTGAAAACATGATATATTTTATTTGTCTAATTAATGTATCTACGTAACAAAACTAAATCTATTCCAGTTCTACATCTCTTTACACTAGTTTATCATCTGCATAATAACAAAGTGAACAAAATACACACAAATAGAAGAAGAAGAAGAAGCAATTAGAAAATATATAACCATATCACGTGATCACTAATAGTTTTCATGACGTTTTCAAAGATGTGGTTCACATCCTAGGAAAGCAGACATTCATGATTTTATATATACAATATTCTTCAAGTCCAAGAGAAATGGATTCTGCGTGGAAACGAAGAGTCATCTTCCACACTGGAAAACATGAAAGACTATGGTAGTTCTCAACACGAGACCTGGAAGCACATGACATCTGTGGCAGAGTTTCATGTAGTACGTTTGTTTGAGTTTTGTTTTGTTTTTCATTCCGGACGGAAATGTATTGCATATAATTTAAGCTGTATGGTTCATGTGATTACACAGTCGCTAAGATTTTCTTAGAGTAGAATATGTTTAAAACAAATATTGAAAATGATAATCTTAATTTGTAGATTTCATTGGAATTCATGTCATCTTTGTTGACTCCAAAATTTTCGTGAAACATGTGTCATCCTCGACGTCATTTCGACAGCTATATGGCTTCACACTCATCTGTAAACGTTTCAAAATGCAGGTCCTCTGCACCATTGTTTAGTTGATTATTGTTTTCTGTATGGACAATAACAGGTATAGTGTCTTTACTTGTAATGTCCACAGATTTATCCGATGCAGAAGATGTGCATGTAGTCATATCATTGCCGTTTAATTCTATATCGACAAAAATCCCATTTAGCCTGTTCAGTGAGGAGTCAGTTCGTTTTTCATTGAATGTGTAATTTCTTTGCACAACTTCCTTGGTGGAATTTACCGAACTTGTTCCGTTTCCAGCTCTGGATAACCGCCCACCGGAAGTATATACACTATCACTTCCGTTTATGGTCGACAGATCGCTATTTGAACCTCCGAAAATAGGGTTTTTCTTTTGATTTGAACTGAAATCGAAGCTATATTTGAGATACCGGTTTGATGTCGCTGTATGGCGCATGTCGTTATTCTGGAATAATAATAATAATAATAATAATAATAATAATAATAATAATAATAATAATAATTTTATTATTATTATTATTATTATTATTTTAATAATAATAATAATAATAATAATAAAAATAATAATAATAATAATAATAATAATAATAATAATAATAATAATAATAACTGGTAAAGGCTTTTTGTTATACATTTGTTTCAGGAGAGGTAAACACAAATAAATGAGATGCATAAATGTATTGCAACCGTTGGGTGTCATGGCGCATTTTGAATAACTTCGCACGATATAATGATCTATTAAAACATCTAACCCCGCATACCCCCCCCCCTCAAATCTCTATATCTATACCCACACAACACCATTTAATTAATATCAAGTGCGATTATTTAATATTTCGCTCTTACTTATCATTGGGCAGCTGAATCCAAATTATCAGTCACCAAATATTTCTGGATGCTATATAATTTCATTTTAATTACATTTATTAACGTTAGCATAATTTAATTGCTTTTAATTACTGCTAAAATAACGGTAGTAATGAAAAAGGCTGATATAATATGACGGGTTTCATTAAGCAAATTACATAAGCATACAGATAAACAAAATAAGAGAAAACTATACTCTCTGATGACGTTTATAATTCCCGGTCCACTAAACTATTTAGCTGTCCATCAGATCAAATGTTGCATTTTGTTTTAGGGTGACGTATAAGTTTCAGTACCCCGCCAGATAAAACGTTTCTTTCGATTTAGGATGACTGGTAAAAGCTTTAGTAGCCCACCAGATAAAACGTTGCAGTTCGGTTTAGGGTGATGGGCATAAGTTTCAGTAGCCCGTCACATAAAATGTTGCATTTCAGTTTAGGGTGACTAGTATAAGTTTTAGTAGCCCATCAGATAAAACGTTGCATTTCGGTTTGGGTGACTGGTGTAAGTGTTAGTAGCCCACCAGATTAAACGTTGCATTTTGTTTAAGGGTGTGTAGTAGAAATTTGGTCGAATTAAGTTTTTTCCCTCACTTTTAATAAGACGAAATCTGTAATCGAGAGATGCACGCTATACGTTGACTATTGAAAGGAGCCTAGATACCTCAGATGGTGAAGTATCGTACTCGTAGTATTGGGTCACGAGTTCGTTATCCACCAAGGCCTGCCGAGCAGTGTCATAGGAAATGATGCAATGTTCCAGGTTTAGTCAATCATGTTTTAACATTGCTCCTAAGACAAAAAGAAGATAATGGTGATTCCAAAAGTCAACAGAATTTGACCCGGCATTGGATATATAGATTATAATCCGACTGATACGTGTCCATCTACTCTTTCCCAGCCTGCTTTGTTATCTTGCACATCAGACGCAGAATATTCCTACCTTGTTATCTTGCACCAGAGTGGCAGTGTATCTGCCTACCTTGTTATCTTGCACTAAAGTGGCCGAGTATCAGCCTGCTTTGTTATCTTGCATTAGCGGGGTTGAGTATTTGCCTCCATTGTTAGTTAAAACTAGAGGTGTAAATTATCTGCATATCTTGCTAATTTGCTCTACAGGGGAATACCTGCTTATTTATCTTAGCGTAGAGGGACAAAATATCTGTCCACCTTGTTAGCTTGTACAAGAGAGGTAGTGTATCTGCCTACCTTGCTATCTTGCACTAGAGAGGTAGTGTATATGTCTACCGTGTTATCTTGTACTAAAGTGGTAGTGTATCTACCTACCCTGTTATCTTGCACTAGAGAGGCAGAGTATATGTGAGAATAATCTTTACTACAATCCTCTAAAGCCGTTTCCAGCAAAAAGAAAGCAGCGACTTTTTTGGGGTACTTGTAATCGGCCATGATTACTATGATTCCGACCAACGTGTTTAAGATGCCTGAAAAAGAGAAGAAAAAAAATACAACATAGCAGATGCCATAGTGTGAAATAGTTGTAATTTAATATCATGTTCCACCTTGTCTTTCTCAAGATGTACCTTATATGATAGATAATAATTTTCAATGAGTGCAAAGTAGATAAGAAACTGCAAAGGAATATATTACATATTTTCTATTTGATTCAATTAGTTATCAGTCAATGTCACTCTACCAATTGTTTAATTATTTACTTTTGATTTATACATTTATCAAAACATAAACGATGCACAGATAGATTTTTAAGCTGCATTGATCGGCAGTTCCGTCTATTTATCTTTTCCATCATTCGTATCTTCATCTATCTGTCCATCCATCCATCAATAACTCATCCAACCCATCAATCAACTGACCGATCTCGCAGTCAGTAAATTACTCCGACAAACAAACAAACCATGAATAATATAACTTATTGACTGATGAAAATAGATCAACCAGTCAAAGGAATGATTATTATGTTACCCTATTCAATCATGCAATCATTTACTTTGTTAAAAAAAAAATGACCATTCAATCGGCTAATCTAAAAAATAAGACAAATGTTACATACCTAAGGTCAAGTTAAACCAGAGACACCAGCCGTGACGTAGCTGCACCTCACCCTGGGATCCTGGCAGCCTGATCCCGAAGGATAGGCTCAGATATTGGTACACTATTGTAGCCAGAATCATACACACGCCCGATGCGGTGAAACACACCGCTCCATGCCAAACTACGCTACAAAGAATTATGTTTGATGCGATCCAAAATGTGAATGCCGTCCTGAAAGTAAAGAAGATACACTTTGGTAAAGTTTGTTCTAATGGGAATAGTTTTCATAAAAATTATATTGGTTCATACTACAAGGAGAAAATGACACACTGGCAAAGTTCCAAAATTTCATGTTCATTTCGTTAGCCCCAACTTTTTTATTTTTAAACTAAAATGACATCCATATGTCATCCGATTTCAGTAGAAAGGAGAAACACAAAAATTGATAAATCGCCGTTGTTAACAGAAGAATTCAACACCACGCGTTGTGGACAAGGTGATCCTTATGTTATATGCATCAAGATTATTGTGTCCCAAATATAAAAAATTATATATGTAATGAAGGAAAAGATTCAATCATATTGTCATATTGTTTATGATATTATGGGTACAAGCGTATCTAATTTAAACTTCTCAGGTCCACTTAAAAAGCGTTCTACTGCTCTTCTTTCCATTTTGAATTAATGTGTCATCCATGTGCAAATTTCAGTGTTATTAGATTAGTCACTTGTGGGATTTATCAAATGCATAACGTCACTACTTTTGGAGCCTCCCGAAAAAGATGGAATTACGAGCGACCTCGGCGACTGAATTTAGAGGTGGCCCATCTTCCAAACTGAATATCTGAATGTCGATAAAAACTAACATATCTATTCTTTCAACAACAACAAAGAACTATCAGGTATTTTAATTTTTTTTTAAAAAATCATTTTGTCCTTCCTAACTTTAGTTAAGTTAGGATAATGGTGAAATTTGTCAAACGACGTCATTGGGGTTTTAAAACTGCCTAACTCAAATGGCAAACTTGGCCAACCTTTTTCTTATCTAATTTTCCAGTCACATTATAAGTATTATTAACCATCCATTAAATTGGATTAAAATATTTCCTTCTGTTGTAGCAAAGAGTGTTACCCGTACAAAAGATAAGTAATCGTTGTAGTTACATAACCAATCTCCAAAATTTCTTTAAACATTTGTTTGCAACGATAACGTATTTCTTATATTTAAATTTCTTTTTTAAATCGGAACGTGATTTTCCAAAACTAAAAGCTTGTTAATGGTAGAAAATAAACGAAACCGTCTGGAACATATCGAAATAGACATAGGATTCAGTAGATAGCTACTTATGTATTTCCCATATTTCTTATGTCATTCTTGATATAAATTCCGTTTGAATTTGGATAAGCACGAGAAACTAATTTCATGCCAGATTACACAACGAAGTGTTTAAACCCTATTTCCTACTATGAGTATGTATTCAGTTCATATGAAACTGCTGACTGTTTATTTAACAGATTGCAAATTATAAACAGTTTGAAACTGCACACGTGATTGACTCCTGTTATATAAAGGGTTATATTTGACTCGCATTTTTACACATTTTGAAGAGTGGATAATGATATTACTAAACACAACAACAGTAGCAGCATCTTAACATTCTCCGTTTAAACATTCCACATTTTAAACAGAATCAACCTCAATCCTTTTGAAGCTTAAAACAGGATGTAAGAAGCCTACACCGTGTGAAACGATCTCGGTTTCGATAATATGATGACATAATACGCAACATGTTCGCAGTAAATTGCCATTTGCTGTATATAGATCAACAAATGTGTCATACGAGATTACACTGTACTTCACACATACATCTGGGAGGTTCAGCTAGTGATGCTTCTATAAATATTTTTTTTTTAAAAGTCTTAATAATTTAAAATGAAAGAAAAGCGACCGAATTAAGAAATGGTTCTCAAAATATTAACCATAAAAGAATTCCAGCAAAATATCCAGCAAATCTACAGTTCCGGCCGAATCTGAGACCGCCGTCGTCCATATTGAAATGGTGTAAGACCATCAGAATTGGATGAGGGAGACCTCGGTCTATCGCATGGTGCAGTTCTATTGCAGGTCCACCAACTGCAAATATATTAGAAACTTATATATATAAATATATTAGAAATATATATATATATATATTTACACACCAGTGATAACACAGGTAAAAGCAATAAATAAAATTAGTCGATGTGCCTAGGCTATACATCAATCACGTCATGTACTTGTTAAAAATGCGGTATATCGGTGTGAACCAGCATTGTTATATTTTATTTGTTTCCCTGAACGGTATATGTGTAGTATAGATCCTTACTACCATATAAATTCGTCATATATGACTTAAGACTTGACTTAAAATGCGCCGTCGAGCAAGGATAAAAAATAAATGAAAATGCTTCATAATACAACCCTACTAAATATTTTCGAACAGAAAAAACAACATTTGTTTCTAATAGATTTATATAAACAGCAATTAATCTGAATGACTGTTTGAAGCTTTAGGATAATACGTTTTATTGTGTCAGTTAAATGGTGTAAACTACTTATACTTACTCTCCTCTAATAAAAACTCTTCGTTGTAATCTACTGTGTTTCCTTCAAAATTACCTGCAAATTTAAAATTCAAATTAATTGTTGTCCGTAGATTAAGAAATGTTATTTTGTAGCTTTAACTATTCCATACACATTGTTGAAAACAAATGTATTTTTTTCTCCTTACATCTCTTTTAAATGATAACCTTACAAATTCGTTTTGGATACATACGTTCTTAGATACCCTTAAGGTTGTGCACGAGTATGGAAGGTAGATCGACCAAACGGTCATATCACATGGTAAATAACATGGCGAGCATGTGAAAAGAAGGGGGGATTAAACTTTACCGAAGGACTTTATGTTAACTTTGTGAGTGATTAGGTAAAATTTAAACATCAATAAATACACAACCATGATCATTTAATCCTTATAATTCCAATTTCATCATTTATATCGTCAAATTAACTTATTCCATCAATAATGCATTCGAATTTACGTAGCGCGTAGTTACCTTTCATTCGGCGTTTCACACCGCCCCGTAATACATAACCTGTACAGAATCACACGAAGAAATTGACTACAGCCACAGTTACGTTTATTCATAAACTTCATCTTTTACATCATAGGCAATGGTTACCGTGGTTTTTAACACATTTTGTTTACTGACAACATTCTTGTTCAATTTTAGTCAGTCCAATCTGTTACGTCAGATTATATTTCAAAAACCGAAAGTAGTCCCAGAATTTATCGAAGTGTAAACAATTCCTGATCAACATCACGTGACCGTTTACATCCAATCATATTACAGGAAATTCGTTTAATTCATAAAAATTGGAATTATTCATGCATACGGCACATACTGATTCCTTTAGTTACTTTGTCGCAGGAAAATATTCAAAACAGCTCTTTGCTGTCAAAAATGAATGTAAAAAGAGGGGTTGGTGGCAGTGTTGGTTCAGTATAAAAGCCACCAGTTGTACAAATATGCAACCCGATTGCCGCAGTCAACGCTCACTTGCATGCTTTTTCCAAAAATCATTAGTTTGTTTTAATTTGTATCTTCAGTGTAAAATTATTCTCATTTTTCTGCAATAGGTCATTGAAAATTCACCAGATATACTGTCCAGTGAGACAACAGAGTGCAAACTCCTCCATGCGCTAAAAGCTGAAAAATAGTTCAGAAACAAGATGGAGAATACAGATTTTTTCGGTGGACGAGTGCATGGATGTTCGGGCTATAGTGTAAAAAAAGAATGTTATTGAGCAGAACGTAAGAGTGAAATAGCTTGTAATACCAACAAATAGACAGGATATAATAATGTAGTCCGGAGGTACAATGGGAATCCATAATAGTGGAGGTCCATGACAGGAAATGTGCCAAGTTTCAGTCACTCAAAAGTGCCAGCAGACTGTTATAGAAGGCATGGAATCTTGAGATTTGTAATAGGATGCCGTTGTTTTACATCGCCATTACAGAAAATAGACTCGATAATTTAGTTACAAAGGTTAACAAACTGGCTGCGGAAGCCACGCATTGAATTTGGCGGTAGAGAGAAGAGCGAAAGTGCAGCTGATCGGCTTCGGGATGGTTCTGATCAATTAAATCGGCAGACACCTCAAGACTTAGAGAGCGTTTTGGATCAGCGCTGTAACGCTTCAAGATATTTTATATTTGCGGCCAGCACAACTGGAGGAAAATAAAAACCCTGAAAAACACCAGTAAAGACCACCGACCCGAGGAAAGTTAACTAACTAATATCACGCATTAGCATATAGTAACCTACCGGTATTACAATATCCCCAACTTGAACATACATAATAACACGAAATAACTCATCACAACACCTTTAACTGAAACATGCACACTAACACGCCATAGCTGATAATAATACTTAATTCAAACATATATGATATTATGCAATAGCTGGTAACAATACCAGTAACTCAATTGGCAATAACACACAATAGCTAGAAACAGTACTATATTTCTGTTTGGCTGAGTCCGATCGCGTTATACCGGAATGTGTGGCAACAAACCGCGCTATAGTGGTGTTCAATATGTATGAAATGTAACATGTAACAAACAAACACATTATATGCAACAATTAATTGTACCTGAGAGAGTTATATTGACTGTGTAAAGACCAATCCTGATGCCAATCGTGCCGTCGATGTAGCTATCGGATCTGTAGATGTACGGTGCCTTGATATCTTTATAAGTAATCTGCCAACAGTACCCATGAATGCTCACTGTATAATAATAATAATAATAATAATAATAATAATAATAATAATAATAATAAGAATCGAAACAGACGAGGTAAAATAAAATTGTGCTGATGAAGATGACAATATTTTGAAGATAAACAAAATCAGTTAACTGATTAAAGTTTTGCTTACAGAGATTTTGCCGAAGGCATTCGGTTTGAATCGATTTTTGCTGATATTGAAAGTAATTCAATTTTGTTCCGTCTTGTCTCCATCTGGAAATATATTGAGTTAAAGTGAACACTGTCGTTGTAATTAATGCCAGTGATAATACAAGTAAAAACACAATCGTCATGGAAAAGGGTCCTACTTTTAGTGTGTGTGTGTGTGTGTGTGTGTGTGTGTGTGTGTAAGAGAGAGAGAGAGAGAGAGAGAGAGAGAGAGAGAGAGAGAGAGAGAGAGAGAGAGAAAAGGAGAGTGAAAAGGAGAGAGAGAAAAGGAGAGAGAGGAGAGAAGGACACAGAGAACAGAGAATGAGAGAGAGAGAGAGAAACAAGGAGAGAGAAAAGGAGAGAGAGAGAAAAAGAGAGAGAGGAGAAAAGGACACAGAGAGAATGAGAAAGAGAAAAAGAGAGAGAGAGAGAGAAAGAGAGAGAGAGAAAGAGAGAGAAAAGGAGAGAGAGGAGAGACGGACACAGAATGAGAGAGAGAGAGAGAGAGAGAGAGAGAGAGAGAGAGAGAGAGAGAGACAGAGAGAGAGAGAGAGAGAGAGAGAGAGAATGAGTTACCAAAAATGATTGATCCAATCAGCAAACTGTATGCTACGCGAATTAAAGTGTACCACCTCTGCAATATAAATTGTATGTTTACACAAACACAAAATGTCATACAGAAAGATCAATGAAGTTAGGATATCAGGATATATCAGGTGTTATCTATAAATGTATCTTTAGATGAATTGTTTTATTTTAAATATCAGTTTAGATGTCTACACATACAAAATCAATTTAAAATATTTTATGTTAACCTCATTTGTATGTTACTTTTATACATCATTAGGTAATGTATTAGATATAATGATCGATAGGGTAGGTTGTTTGGTTGCAATGTGTGCTAGTAAGTTGTCTTGTTGATTGCTTAGCTGGTTGCTTAATTGTTTGGTCTTTTGGTATCTATAGGGTCAAATAACCTCTTTTCCTCGTATTCCAGCAGCGGCTATCAAAAAGGCAATCGATATGCACAAGCAAACGTAGACGGCGACAGTTAGGGGAAGATCCAATATAACTGGCATCCGCTGTTCACGATAGTGCGTGTAACCAAATTCATTTCTGAACGCACTGAACCACGCCATGCTAAAGAAACAAAAAGAAAACAAAAGTATAGTACCTTTCTTGTTTGTCATTTTCAACGCTTTATTGTCAGCAGACTTTCAAATGGCATCAACATTTTTTGTTCAACCTTCAGTTTCTGTATGGCTTCTACCTCTATCTGACTTTTATGGTCTCATCTTCAATGTCCATCTTGGTTTGATTGTATTTATTTTTTACTTCACGGCAACAACCTTAAGGTTTTATTGTACCACGGTGAGGTACCTTGCCTAAGGACATAACACGGTAACCGATCAGGAATGATTCTGTTCAAATCGAATCCGCACAATTCTGGTCACGAATCAACCAAAGCTGTCTTTATCCACGTGCTTATCTGTCTGTCTGTCTCATCAAGGCTACTTAACTCCTAATGTTTCATTGTCTGTCTCAATTATCTATGTTTTAATTATGTAACTTAAAAGCTTCGACAATACACATGCAGGTTGAATTACAATAACAAGAACGAAGCAAGCAATAAAGAGACTAAAGTAGATTTACGTAGTTTATGTAGTTTTTAAAGAGTATGACTTAACAAATATATAAACCGTCTTACCCGGTGATAGCCCACCTGTGTGATAATTTACGAATCACACCTGTTTCACATTCGGTCGTTTAAGTTGTATGTTTCAAACACTGACATCACGCCTTAGTAAAATGTCACAAGTCGAAGCATACACTAATGAACATACTATCCATTATTTTGATAACGTCGTTTCCTAAATCAAATCCGATGTAAATGTATCGCCAATGGCTGATATGTCTCCATATTAGGCAGTTGTCTACTCTTGCAGTGATACAAATCACGTACACAACGTATATAATACGTTGAATTTATAATAATGATGTGAATGATGTCTGCGCTATGTTGTTAGCTGAATAACTTAAAACTGATGATTGATTGATTAACTGATCGATTGTTTGGTTGCATACTACTTTGATTAACCAGAGCTTTATTACATGTCCATTCGCCCCCTGTTTACTTGAATTCGCTCCACATTTGGCTTGGTTGTCATTAAACTAGAATGGTGATATTTTTTCAAGAGACACATCATCTTCATGTGTTTAACATCTTTTCTTTCAGAATATCCGGTAAACTTTCATAGGCTCACTTAGATATAGCATGTTAGACACACAGACTCACACGCACGAACGCACACACACACGCATACATCCACGCACACACACACACGCACACATACATACATACATACATACATACATACATACATACATACATACATACATACATACATACATACATACATACATACATATGTATGTATATTCACACGCACGAACACACGCACACACACACACACGCATACATCCACGCACACACACACACACACACACACACACACACACACACACACACACACACACACACACACATACATACATACATACATACATACATACATACATACATACATACATACATACATACAGTGTAAAATTCAACATACAAAGTATTTTCCTAGAATTTAAAGTGAAAATGTGAACAGAAACTTACGCAAGTGCAAATTAATGCCTGTGACTGCCTATAGTTACTAACGTAATATACCAATGGACTGAATTGTGATGATGTGCCAACAGTGTTTTGATGAATCACAGTAAAATAATCCAAATTTCCTTTGTTCGAATTTGATGTAATTCCCAGTTAATGTCTTATTGTAAGAATATTATAGAGCTCTATGTATTTTCAGAGAAAAATAATCTTAATTAAATAACAGCCCAAGTCAAACACTGAACACATCAAATTATTCCGTCTCAAGATCTTAAAGCATAAATGAATAATTTCTAAATAACTAACATTATATAAAAACTAAGAAGCAAAAGAAGAGCCAGGATGTAGGACAAAAGTTCATTTCCAGAACAATGCAAACTACAATTAGACACGGTCTCTTACTAACATTGATACAAATGATAGTAAACATAATGCCCCTGACTCATACCAAGATAAATTTACTCAGTATATAATAAAGAACATGATAAACATAATGTCATTGACCCAGGCCAAAATAAATGTTTACTTCTCTTGATAATGATCATAATATTAAACCCACACATACAGACAAAATAATATAATGTATTAGCTTTTTAATAAATAAATAAAAGACGATCCTGGTCAGGTAGACAATTAACCTGATTCAGGACAAGATCAGAAAAATAATACTATTTTATATTAAAACATAGCATAAATAGATACAAAGCTAACAAACAATGCATTTGATGTGCATGTATATATCTCTAAAGAAACAAACCGTTACGTTGTACTGTGCAAAGACATTTCCGCTACTTCTGGTTTAGCAATGTAATGATGAACACCAATTTCATGTACCTCGGTCGGAAGTTATTCTATATTTGGCACAACTCAGAAGTAAAACTTGCTGAGCCGGCAAGATTTTTATATTTAAAAAAATGAAGATTCAACATTTCGCTTAGTATGTTATCATACTTTGATTCCTCTCTGAGTCAGCCCCTCGACCCACACGTGGATGCATAGGTATTTCGGAGCTATGCCAAGATACTTATCTCCCATGCATTCTGCACGGCATAGCCAATAATGCGTGAAAAATGCCGTACAAACCAACAACATGCATATCAAGTACTAGTACTGAGGAAGTAAACACATCTTTAAATAAACAACGTTGATTCATTCACGTCGTTAAAACAAACAGTTTCTAACAACTTATAAGGAAAAAGAAAGATCAGTAACAAAGTGTTACGTTAGATGTAGCTGGTAACATGATTCAATACATGTTTCCAAAAAGAAAGTTCTTCAAGCACCAACGCTAAACATAACATCATTACCATTAAGTTATTATTGTCATTCAACCAATCACCAATCCAAAGCGGTCATGGGAATCATACATTCATTTGAATACATGATTTATACTTGGTTTTAATCGCTTTCAGTGCTTTAACATTTATCATAAATAAATCATTCTATATTTCAAAGTTTATGTTGTTCTTGTTGTTGTTGTTTTTCTTCAGGTATTAAATGTACTGTTACTAAAGCATTATGATTTATTAATATGGCTTTTCCTTTCTTGATAATAACAAATTGAACATTAATTGAAATTAAGGATAGACATGATGACCGGCGAGACAAGAAGAAATCGAATGTTTCCTATTATTGGACAAATCTTTTTTACCTCGTGTTTTCCATACTTGAAAAACATTTCCAGCCACGTGTTTTTCCATACTGGAAAAATGCCTCCAACTCTAGATTTTTCCATACTTGAAAAATCTCTCTAGTTCCGTGTATTTCCATACTGGTAAAAATCTTTCAAGCCCCCTTTATTCCATACTGGAAATATCTTTCCAGCCCCGTAATAAACAATATTTAATCAGGCAGACAACTGACAATATCATGTAACATTCATACTTTGCCAATAATTAAGAAATAATTAAACCAGACTTATTTCTTCTTCAATGGTGTTCACTAATTATGTTTTAGTTACGAAAGGTGCCATCCCTTGATCTGTACTGATCGACAATTATTGATCCTTGCCCTCACGGATCTCTTTCTACAAGGGTTCTTTACCGATAAAAAATGACTGCATCTTCATATTTCCAATGATATTAATCAAAAAAATTGTCAGCAATACAATTTACAACATTGCTTATATCAGTTATTCTTGTGATCATTCTTGTGACAATTCTATAAACTAAGGGCGGAAGGCAGAGCTGACGTCGCATGCATATCGATCCATGTAGCTGGAAATAATGCCCAAAATGCTTTGTACGCAAGTAGAAAGTGGATCAGATATACACGTAGCATTTGTTAGCTTTTTCTATGTATATTTAACTGCTCTATAATTTTTATGAATTAAATATTTTAAAAAAAAAACAATCTCAATGGAATTCGTTGTTGTTGTTGTTGTTGTTGTTGTTGTAGGGTTTTAACGCCATTTTTCAGCACAAGATATTCTATACCCGGCGGCCGGTATTAATGGTGGAAGATGAACATAGGAAAACCGCAGAAGGAACCACCGACCCACGAGAAGTTACTTGCACGTTTTCTGGTATACCCACATTGGCCGAATCCCAGAATCGAATCCATGCAATTTGTAAATTATGCATCTATGTACGAGGTACACGGGACCGCTCCAGTGGCTTATTGGTTATAGCGTCCGTCTCGGATGCGGGTGGTCGCGGTTTAGAACCCCAGTCATACCCAAAATGGTCATAATAGCTTTCTCTCTTGGCGGTCAGCATTAAGAGATTAGTGTTAGGACTGGTCGGTCTGGTGTCAGGATAATGCAACTAAATGGGATATGATGCTACATGATTACGGCATGATGCTCCAGTCCAAAACATCACTATGAATTACCACACTGCAGACATTATAGCGATATGACTGAAAAATTGTTTTGTTTGTTTGTTTGATTAGGATTTTTAACGTAGCTTTTAACAATTTTTCAGTCATATCGCTACGATGTCTGCTGTGAGGCAGTTTATAGTGATGTCTAGCACTGAGGCATCATGCCGCAGACATGTATCATGATGTCCCACCCAGTCACATTATCCTGACACCAGGCCGACCAGTCCTAACACTAACCTCTTAATGCTGAGCGTCAAGCGAGGCAGCTGTTAGTACCATTTTTGTAAGTCTTTGGTATGACTCGGCCGGGGATCGAACCCACGACCTCCCGCTTCCGCGGCGAACGCTCTAACCACTAGGCCACCGGAGCGGTTATTGAAAAATTGTTAAAGCTACGTTAAAAATCCAAATCACACACACACACACACACACACACACACACACACACACACACGGCTGATTCGACGTGTCATTGGGATGACATAGCTAATAATGGTTTTGAAAAGTACTATTAAATCCCAAACAAAAGCATGCATGTTATATAGGTAGGTAGGTATTCACACAAGCAGTGATTTAGCTAGATGATGTTATATTATCTCGACTAGCGACAGGTACATTTAACACAAAACTGTCATTGATATGACTAGCTGTGATCAATGACTGGAAAGTTATTATTGTATCAAAAGTTTAGATAATAACCTAGATTATGTGTCATATGTGTTTGATACAGTATGTGACTAGTAGCATATTTCTACTAACCTGTGTAATTAATTACAATGGGAACGACACTACAGTATGACACTTCTTTTTACACTATCTTGATAGAAACAGTGTTGTCCTTACATGACACAATTAACACCATCCATGGAGAAAATAAAGACAAAAATCTGCAGTGAAGAGATACAATTTATGTCTGACTGACACAATTTTTCCTATTCATTCAAATGAGCATTGTTTAACTGTAACCTCTGTTTGTTCATATAGGTTTGAATTTTCGCAATATTTGACGCATATTCATTTTCGGATTTAGTGCATATAACAAAATCAGTGTTATTAACACACATGTACATACACCACATCCTAAACCCACACCTCATTCTTGCGATGTCTTTCAGAAGATTCGCTGTAAAGCTGCAGTTCTGTGAAAAAATCTGAGTTTGATATTCTGCAATTATATAGGTCGTAATAATCCCACACCCCACAAAAGCTCAATTACTCAGAAGGAAAAAAAAATACAGAACAAAACAACCACACAAGCAAAAATCCTCAGTGTCAAAGAGATTGACATTTGTTTCAATAAATACACGGTATCGGGGTGTTTTAATCGTGGCTCGTTTAAATGTCAAGTTTATTTATTTAAATGCATATTTTAGCACCTACAAGATTGTGGTGATTATGGCAAGGTTGACGACCATGACGATGTCGCATGCTATAAAAACTACGCGAATGACGACGATAATGATGATTTCATTAATGTAGACATGTGAGATATGATGGCATCATTAGAAAAATCACAAAGTCAATGACAATAGTTTCTGATAGAAAAGAAGGATATATGCAGAGAGAGAGAGAGAGAGAGAGAGAGAGAGAGAGAGAGAGAGAGAGAGAGAGAGAGAGAGAGAGAGAGTGTGTGGGTGGGTGGGTGATATGCATAAATCAGGAATATATAAAATTCCCACTGATAATAAGCATAAGCCTTTGGCCCTTAAATATATAAAGCTTTGGTTTAGTTAGTGTGCGCGTACTGAAAACAAATTTAGGTTAGTTGGCATGGTGAATATACATATTAATAATTAGCGTACCCTTTCAAGGAGTTCATACGTACGCGTGTCGAATGAACTTATGTTAGAACAGCACAAATCGAAAAACTAATATATATGTATAATACAGTTATGTGCATATTTGGACACAACATTAATCATCGACTTGAAATATGACTTGGCACTGTTTGCAACTCGAAATAGCTTTATTAGTCAGATTGTCAACTATATATGACAGAACATATATAAAAAATACAAAATATTATTAGATCTCTCATTTAGCGCGTAGTATATGTTTACATCTGTCAAGAGCATACATGTTACTGACTATTTATGTTGTCTTTATGATCGAGTACATTATGATGTTATTTTGAGAGTACATTTGGTAAACAAACACTTCTTAAGCATTATTAACTTAGGGAGATCAAACGCTGTGATAATAAAATAATTTGTTTCACAAGATCAGCGGTAATTGTCTATTTTAAACTATAGATCCAATCTCTGCAAGCAAATGATTTGGATTTTACGACATGTGGAATTCCCATCAATGAAACTGTTATGTGTTAGATCCCAAAAAGCAACCGACTCTTTAACTGCAAATGAGTCCCAACGCTATTAAAATACACGTAAAGTTCTGAATGCGTTGTTTTGAAGTAATTTCCAATACTATTAAATATGCATTTTGAGCTCTGAAGGTGCGGGTTTTAATTTCGAACACGATTATAATGCATCTAAAGCTGAGACGGAGATATTTTGAAACGCACTACGAATAGACAAAAAGGAAACTCACCAATAAAAGTCCCAACGATTTCTTTCTATGATGTAGGTAAATGCATATGTAATCTTGAGCAATGGACCCCCCCCCCCCCCGCTTAAAGTTAAGCATTACGCATGCGCCAAGAGATTACATTTGAAGAGACAATGACACTGGCAATCAAGTTTTCTAACGTACTGAAATGTTCGCTCTGTATACATAGGTCACGAGCCCTTAATTTCAGTGACCAACAGGTGCAACGAAATTCCTGGTACGTGTGAAGGCACGCATATTAATTAAAATAAAGCGATATTACTGATTGACAGTAATCTAAAACATTAAACTTAAGCAAACTAATATAACATACACTAAGTTAATTAAATTGGAATCCCAAATATATATATATATATATATATATATATATATATATATATATATATATATATATATATATATTTGTTAGGATTGCTCAAATCATTTGCGTACAATGTATGTGTTATCTTTCCTTTGATATTTGCTATATGTTTAATAGTGAGATACGTTTGCTAAGCCTTATGGGCAGCCAAGTTTGGACAGCTATAACAATATTTGTTGGCTTAGACGTTTGTCAGTTACCTGAGGGGTAGGAATAACAATTCGTGCATGACTGAAACATTATACATGTATGTTAAAGATTTCTACCAAATCTGGAGAAGAAACAAAATCAAGAATATATATATATATATATGGACCCCCCCCCCCCCCGCTTAAAGATATATATATATATATATATATATATATATCGAAGGTATGAATCATTGTCGACACACAATGTTGTCAGTTTTCTTATTTTTTTTAAAAACACAACATAATTTGGTTTTAAATATCTGATTAAAATAATTAAATGTATCGTCACACTAGACAGGATGTTTTGCACTTTTAATTCCTGCATTGAATATGACAGCTGTTAAAAAGTACTAAAAACTGGAATGAAAAATGGAAAGATGATAACTTAATTTTAAGAATTAGTACGTTTGAGAGGATGAATCTTAGAAGAAAACATAATAAACCAAACCTAGAATCAAGATGCGAGACAGTTGTGATCTTGGTGTCGACTAATACTCATCAATCGCTCATTTCCCAGTATGTTCCATTTTCAACTTGGTTCAGTCGCATCACAACTGATCTTCATCGCTTGCGGTAACTGTAATGTTAACACGAGTAATGAGGAAACATCTTGTAAGTGGCGCAATTCGGTGATCATCTAGACCCGCTTGTAGTTGTCGAAACACTAATCCCGCTGAGTGCGGTTGTTGGAGTAGACACGCAATCGCACGTCTTTTTTCTGGCATAAGTATGTCCAGTTTTGTGAAATTAAACAATAATTATTATACGTATACGATGAACACAAAGAAAATCAGGAAGATGTACTTAGAATCAGTTTATACAGCAACGAAATGAAAGTGGTCAAAGCCATAGCACCGCAAAAGTTGATTAGTTCTAGGCAATATGGTACACAGATGAATAGATAGTGGCAATGTAATCATGCAGAGGCTTTAGTGAAATACATGATATGGATAACATATGACACTTTGCAATTCAGCAAATTTTTTTGTCTATTTGTGGCCAGGGGCCAGATATTTTTTGGTACAAATTTATGCCACAATCAGCGACGTCGTATAAAAACTCATAACAAATTAAATGCACAAACGAGGTCAAAAAGTCCATATATTTGGATACCTAAATTCAATCAAAGCATATGACTACTTTTCACATGACCAGAGATGTCAATGGCAGTTCATAACAGATGAAGTTTCTGCACCCCAGCCCCAAATTTATATCTGTAATTTTCATGTCCGAAGGTCATTTTGGCACTATTTTATTTATGCTCACAGTGCAAACACGAGATTTTTCCTAGAAGACAATTGTGCAACACAGCGTAAACTAGACAGGCTGATGCAACTGAAAAAAGTTGTCATGCAAGCCGTTTTTGAGAAATTCTACTTGTCCATAACCCGTGTGTTCCCTGCTATAGGAGACGAGTTCTTTTTCCTAGCCGACTATTGGTATATGCTGAGTAACTACGGAAGGTGTACATGCATGGCATCTATTTCAAGAACAACACAAGAACTAAACACGTAGTTCGCAAATATATCCATATATTTAATTAAGTAAACAATACTAGCCAAGAGTCACACGATAGCCTTAAGTTTAGAAATTTGCCAGGGGCCAATTTACGAAATTGGACTATGCCACCTATATTTTATCGCTCCCCTCTGTGAAGCTCAACACATCCGGCGTCTGCTGCATTTAAATATATAAACATCTGCTGTGCATTGGGCGGGGGATATAAGTTAAATGTATATTATTCTTTGGTTTCATTTCTCCACAAACGACACACTGATTGTTTTTACAGCTAACGTCTAATGGGCACATGCTTTGAAATCAAATCTAATATTTGACAATTTCACACGCCATGATTTCGCAAAATAGTTATAACTGAGCTTCGTCCGGAACGCACACTTGCTTGTGATTAAACTAAACAGATGTGTCGGTTGAGGGGTTATGGAGTGTGCAATGAAACTCAGCACCTTTCTATTATCAGTTTATGAATCACACACTTTAACTGTATTATAGTGTAGCAACATCTCTCTCTCTCTCTCTCTCTCTCTCTCTCTCTCTCTCTCTCTCTCTCTCTCTCTCTCTCTCTCTCTCTCTCTCTCTCTCTCTCTCTCTCTCTCTCTCATATTTAAACTATTTACCTCTTAATATACCAGTGAAGCTAACGCTTCTCCGAAACTTTCTTTATTTAATTGTAAGATTTAGATCATGTGAATATGGTCATCTTGCAAATTCCATTATAATTCTGAAAATGCATTTGAGGTAAATAATGCGCGAATGAATGAATGAATGAATGAACGAACGAACGAACGAACGAACGACGAATGAATGAATGAATGAATGAATGAATGAATGAATGAATGAATGAATGAATGAATGAATGTATGAATGAATGAATGAATGAATGAATGAATGAATGAATGAATGAATGAATGAATGAATGCATGAATGAATGAATGCTCATCTTCTCAGCTAATCTTATAAACTTATATAAATTATTACTATAACCGCAGTTTCATTATCAATTTTCTATTCCAGTTTTTAACGTTCAGTTGAAGCCATTAACGTTTGTTACGGCTTTCACTTCAGATGCTCGAAGGATATTTATATTTACTTATCTAAAATCCTCACGTGCTTTGTGTATCGTATCCTCAGATAAGTTGGAACTGTGCTTGTTGCATAATGAATAATGCCATGTATGTAAACATTGTCTTCACGGTGTTACGATTTGCTTTCGGAACATCAAAGGCGTGGTGTTTAACTTTGAATGTTAGAGTTGTTTCTTATGTGTCGCAAGGAGATGCTAATAATTGTGGTGTTTACTGCGTTAACGATAGCTACTAAATGATTGTTGTTGTCTTCATTGTTGGAATTGGAAACCGAAAGATTTGATTTAGACACCGAAATGATAGTCAGACTTCGACAGAATGGTTCGGAAAAGAATGGAACCAGGTACCGAAAGAATGGAATCAGGCACCGAACGAATGACGTGTAATAGTGGATACATGTGGATCACAAAACTCGAGCAACAACATGGGACTGGTTTTCATGATTTAAAAAAACCGCTGGTCAAAAAGAAGCCATGTTCCTGATGGCGTCCAATGTAATTATTTTAAATTTCAAATATTTAAACGTTCAGCATCAACTATATGTAGCTGTTGAATTGATTTTTCTACCCTTTTATCTCATTGACTGTCATAAATTCCACTCTTAATATCTATTCAGCCAGAACATATAAAAATCGTCGTTAGCAAACAGTGAAGAGAGCAGGACTTTTGTCTCGTTGCCTAAATTTGGCGTTTTCAATACCATTACGTTAGTTTTACGGTTGATTATTTTACTTATTGTTTTGCTCATTTTGGTACTGGCATTTATTTATTCTATCTCTAATGTAGTGTACATCATTTGATGACCACAACTTATTCAATATTAATTATGTGAGATCTTACGCCATCTCGCACTCGAAGGTTTTAGCTATAGGAAGGTTAATATTGTATATTTATTGGCAACAAAAGGAAAGCGAAGTGAAACAAATGCATATATTAGGTAGTTACCTAACTAGGTTTTAGTGTGCGAAGACTGAGAAATGTTTAATATTAGTCAAAACTCTTGAAATAAAATGTTAAGCATTAAAACAATAAAAAGATCGGATTGATGGGTAGGTAATAATCCAAAGTCGCTTATATCGTTTCTCTTGGATGAGACTCAATTTTCTGTTACGACTCCATACACCAAGTAACAGAAAGAAGCAAAAGCAACATGTTTTGTAAAATGTAACAAATAATTTAATTCTCAAAGTTAAAATTAAAATTTCAGACGAACTTACAATATTATGAATTAAATCAAAAATAACTGTTATATCACAAGTCCCAAAGAAAAAAGTGCTCCAAATGAATTACATATACTCGAACGTAATTTGTCTGCCAACATCCCTGATGTATTACAGATGCATTGTCCGGAATGTCCGGAATGTCCAAATCGTTTTCAAGCACGCTGAATAGATTTTATTTTGTCTATGTCAGCATCTTGTCGTGCATACTTCTACTCACTTAAGGTCATGACATAGCTATTATATTTAGAGACACGTGTCCTTTCAATTATGCTTATTAAGTTTACCTATTGTTTCTCGCATGATATTGTGTATACACTTTCACTTGTGGAATAACTGATCCATTGTATTGGAATTTATAGCGTGACCAATGTGACCTACTATTAGCTGATAATCACTCGAATAGCAGTAGATACAGTGACATTGTATTAAACGTATTTTTATTGCTAACAATTGTAATATATCAGGCAAAAAAATTTGAAATACACATTACAACATGACGACCTTACCAATACATTATATTTCATTTGACATAAGGTACTGCGGTTTTATCGGTATTTAATATATTATAATTAAATATGATTCAAACATACCAGTATTTATTATGTATGTATGTATGTATGTATGTATGTATGTATGTATGTATGTATGTATGTATGTATGTATGTATGTATGTATGTATGTATGTATGTATGTGTGTGTGTGTGTGTGTGTGTGTGTGTGTGTGTGTGTGTGTGTGTGTGTGCGTGTGTGTGTGTATGTATGTGTGTGTGTGGCTAGCTCGATGAATGTATGGATGCATGTATGCATGCATGCATGCATGCATGTATGTATGTATGTATGTATGTATGTATGTATGTATGTATGTATGTATGTATGTATGTATGTATGTATGTATGTATGTATGAAGGTAGGTAGGTAGGTATATATGTAGGTATTTACGTCTGTCTGTCTGTTTGTATGTAGTATATATATATATATATATATATATATATATATATATAGAGAGAGAGAGAGAGAGAGAGAGAGAGGAGAGAGAGAGAGAGAGAGAGAGAGAGAGAGAGAGAGAGAGAGAGAGAGAGATTTGCGTGTGTTTTTGCGGATTAGTCTGATTGCATGTTGGTGTAATTTGCGTGCAAAATAAACTAAAACAATACCTGTTACTCGTGCTCGTCTCAGTCAAGTTTTCTTTTCAAGATTGTCTTTAGTATATCCAGAAGACATATGTCATTCCTTTTGCAGCTTATTTTGAATACCAAACTTCATCTGTTTTAATAATGCTCGTACTTCCAAAGTAAAATTCTTTATCTGGTGTTC
>JAQISU010000152.1:5062500-5080000 GCA_029339505.1 Unio delphinus
GTTAGGCCACTTAAAGCTCATCGATAGTTTGCATGAGCTTGTAAAACAATGTCCCCCTCCCCCCCAAAAAAACTCCCTCCAAACAAAACAATTTTGCGACAAAGCAAAGTTACTATTCACCGACACGGTCATTATCTGTATTATTTAAGACGGAAAATGTGTACGCTGATATATGCAGCCCAAGAATTGTTAGACTTCTCAAATTATACGCCGAATACTGATTATTATCATCCAGTTAATAAGAAAAGTTATTAGAAATGAGACATTGGAAGCAAAATATGATTGATAAAAACTATTCAATGGCATCGTAAAATCGTTCCAAAGGATCGAGGACAAATATATTTAAGAAGCGAGCATGCATGACGCTTAATTTACAGCTCTCCATAGTGGGTTACATAGAACCACGATGAGCATTATACAATTGATGACGTTTATCGAGTTAAATACTTCTGTGTAGTTGGTCGGGTTGTGATGCGCTATCATCATACGATATGACTTCATGTAATCGGTCATTGTTATTGATATGAGGTATGCAAAATGTTTCCAGTGACATTGTACCCATATCAGTTGTCTAATTAGTAATCCATCACGTTGTTATGTAATATTAATATATAAGCAATGATGAAGTGAAACCAAATTACTGATTGATATCCATATCTTTCGAAAAAATTCTTGTCTTTGATAAAATGAATTAGGATCGCGTGCCGTGTACAATTTTTTTTGATTTATCATTGCAACTAGTCAGTCCACATGCAAGAAAACATGCATTTGTACAAAAATACTTTTCATGCCTTTCAGTTTCCGTCTCTTTGTCTATCTCTCTCACGAATATTTTAAATTTGCCTCTTTGAAAACAACTTTTTAAAGAGAAAACAGTCAGAATATGTAAGTTTCTAAACCACCTAAATTGTCAAGCGAAAATTCCTTATCTTATATTTTCACCACTTTCAGACAAAGTTTGCTTGAATGTTTAAAATGGAATTGGAAAACTGATTTATGTAGAACTAAAAAAACAAGTTTCTATCAGAAGAAAAACAAACGTTTAAAATTTGAAAACACTATTTTATCATTTACAAGAAGCACAGAAATAACCCCAAAACATAACATAGCGGTATAAGACGTGATTTGACACATTAAATGGTACTGCATATACATTTAGAATATGAACAGGTAGAGATTAATTTGGCATTAATAAATAATATATACAATTGTTTTACTAACAGTTTAAAAGCCATGTCATTTTTAATGTATGTTATCAATTCCCCATTTGTTTGTGTGACGCTTCATTTTCAATTCCGTATTTGTGTGAACCTGGATTACATGTGATATAGAATCGTTCTAATTTACCCAGCTTTAACTCATTTACTGCAAGTCAATTTATTTTAAATTACTTGCATTTGAAAATAATTATTTTAGCAACATTTGTGGCACTATGGCCATACGGTACAATGAACATTTTGTCGTTCAAAGTTATTTAATACATCTTTTAAGAGTGTTTATCGAACCTGTATTGGTTCCAGGTCAGATTAAACCAGATTTTTCTTCATGAGTCTGACGCTAAATGGACTTCTTCGACTAAATCTTCGACTTCCATTGATGCCCAGTATTTTGAATGTCACTCACGAAATGGATTGGATTTTCAAGTACAAGCTGCTAGACGGGAGAAGAGTTGAAAATTATTAAAAACACATATTATTACTACTGGAATACGGATTGTATAATTGTCTCTAGACAATGCACATGGGTTACGATTTTGCATTCCTAATTACAAACTTGAAGTCTCATTTATGGCATTAATAAATAATATATACAATTGCTTTTACTAACAGTTTAAAAGCCATGTCATTTTTAATGTATGTTATCAATTCCCTTTATATCATTCTGTTCAACCGACTGTCCGTTGAGGTTTTGCGCTTAGGCCAATATTCAAGCACCCTCGTGATGCATTCGTGTTTCATGAGCACATTAATAGGTTATAATGTTTATGTCTTTGCTACTTTCTTGTTACAATATTACTGAGGCTAACCAGAAGTTGAATGCAGTGCCTGAGAGCAGAATGTCTCATAAATAAATATTTCTCAAAATAAAGCTATTGAAAGACAGAATATTTTCCATCTATTACTTTGAAAGTACTTTTACTGGCCGATTCTTCACATTAAAAGTACATTATTCATTGGTGTTTTAAAAACTGCAAATCCTTTAGTGTTTTAAAAATGTGTTGACGTATCGTGCATTCTTATTCACTAGTGTATCAGTGTGTTAATGGTATTTCAAGCTATATGCCATCTGTATTAATGTCATGTCAAAACATGTGACAGATGTGTAAAGTTTGTGTTGTTGTAATGTTTAACGCCAATTTTCAGCGCACGATAGGCTATAAATGGCAGCCAGTATTATTGGTGGTAAAACCCAGAATAAAACCCGGAAAGAACCACCGACCCACGAGAAGCTACTGGCAAGATTTCTCACATACCCACACTGGCCGAATCTGAGACTCGAACCCACACAGAGGTCAGATGTCAGTGGTCCATAACAGGGAGCGCTTTAGACCACTCAGCCACTCGGGGCCCCTAAAGTTTGAAAATCTGTGAGAAGTTCAGATGTACTCCAAAGTTCCTTACTACGGTCATTCAGTTACATGAAGACTATCTTGGTCAGGTCAAAAAAACAATAACGACACGTCACAGACCTTACCCATCATACATGACGTTAAACAGGGCGGTGTTTTAGCCCTCAAATTGTTCTCAATCTTCATTCAGCACGATGATCCAAAAAGGAACATTATACCGTGATGACGAAGATGCCATCTATATTCGATTTCGTACTGATGGTATCCTCTTAAACTGAAGCGACTTCAGGCCCACACAATGACCTTGTAGAAAATGATTCGAGTCCTTCTCTTCGCCAATGACTCCTTCCTTGTTGCCCGCACGGAAGCCGTCCTATAACGTGCAACATCATGCTTTGCAGAAGCTTGCCATCTTTTTTTGTCTTGAGGTCTGCCGAAGGAAAACGGAGGTACTTCATCAGTACCGGCCACCAAGCATCTTCATTGACCAGCCAGAGCTGAAAGCAGTCTACCAGTTCACCTACCTGGGGTGTGTGATCTACTCTGATGCCAAGATCATCAAGAAATAGACTGGTCAAGGCATACAGCGCCTTCGGCAGACTCTATAAAAATGTGTGGTATAAAGCTAGTCTCAAGAGACATACAAAGATCAGCGTTTACAGAGCTGTCGTACTGACCACCCTCCTATATAGAGCAAACTCCTGCGTCACCCATAGCCACCAGCTCCACCTCCTTGAACGCTTTTATCAGTGCTGCCTCCGCACAACCTTAAAGACTGGATTGAATTCGTCACCAACACTGAAGTCCTCATGATAGCAGCGATCACCAGCGTTGAGGCGACGCTGATGAATATACAGTTACGCTGGGCAGCGCACGTGTCCACGATAGAGGATCATCGCCAGCCAAAGATCACACTGTATGGTGAGCTATCTACTAGCCACTGGGATAGAGGGGCACCTCGAAAGAGATATACAGACTCCTTCAGAACGACTATCACCACCTGTGGCATCGATCACCGCCAATGGCATCACATGTTGTTGACTTTGAAAGCAGGCCACGTACAGTTCACCATGTCACTGTCATTTTTTAACAAGACAGGCAGCTTGGAGGAAACAAGACGGTGAATAAAAAACCGGGAATCATTGACAGTACCATCGGCAGCACCCACCACAACCCAGACATTCCGCTGTAGCCACTGTGTGCTGACATGCATGTCACCAATTTGACTCGTCAGCCACCAGTGACGTGCAATATTTGGGGACATATAGCGGCGCCATATTACACATACAATCATAAACGTTTTGACACAAACAAAACAAACACCCATGCCAAGATTCTTTCTTTAATAATACATTGCTGACTGTGTTAAATGTAACAAAAATAATTTCAGTAGCTTGTTAGCGTCCCCCAAAGTCAACAACATCATCAATCACTTCTGTATCGATAGAATATGAAAACCAAGCTGTGTATAGACCACAACATAATGTAGGTGTTATAATTTGAAGGGTGGATCAAACTGTATATATGTGCAGACCACAGAATAATCAAATTGCAGGTCTTACAATCTGTAAGGAATACCAAACTGTACAAGTACAGACCACATAATAATCGCATTGAAGAGATTATAGTCTGTAACAAATACCAAGCTGTGTACATGTGCAGACTAGAGAAAAATCATATTGAAGTGTTTAAAGTCTCTAGTTGTGTTGAATTGCATTATATTACAAACGAACGTGCGCACTGGCCCGATCACCCAGTGTCATGTCTGAAGAAATAAACACCCACATAGTACGACATCTATTTTTAAGTCTAAATCGTTACCGCAGCCTTGATTCCTTATTATAAATTATTTTTTTTTTTTCTTATATCTCCGATATTATTGTCAATTATAAGACTTGATTTGATCATACATTAAATTAGACTAAATTTCTAAAAATATTCATCACCTGCTTTCGTTTTCTGTTAGCAATGGTTACGATCTAGGTTGCCCATCTTCGCTTAAAGTCTGAAAGGTTTTCCCGTCAGTTTACCGGAATCCCCTCAAGGCCAAATCAACCCATGCAAATCATATGGCGACTAAGTGAAATTGTCCGAAAAAGTGGAGAAGGAATCATACTGGTCACTAAGCAAACCCACTGAAATCACCCAGTTTCAACCAAGAATACTTTAAACTAGAAAGTATGCGGATGTAAAGCCATTGTCGGCCAATGTCCAGATTGAAAAAGTATTTTATGAATTAATTGCTTCACTTAGCCATGTGTGTCTTCTCTTCGTAGTTTTTTGTTGTTGGTGTTATTATTGTTGCTGCTGTTGTTATTGCCAGAAATGAGACAATATATTATCAAGATATAATTTACGAATAACAATAGACAACGCTATTGTTCATTCTTTCGTAGGTCACTATCAGCTAAGCAGCTTGTTATTAAAATTCAAACAATAAAAGCACGATATTTAAATTCATCCTTGTTTTCCACAAAGATCACACTTTTCAAGGCCGAGTTCCATGAATTCCAAAACTCATTTATGGCGTTAAAACTGCTTTGTTACCACATTCAATAAACTATGATTGATCAAGCAGGATATATGTTTTCTACAGATCTACCCGGGTTAACAAGGTGCAACAACATTAGCACGTCATGCCGACGACATGATGTTCCGAATTGTAGGTAATTAGGCTTCCTCCACAATCAATTAGAACTGGTTATTCCTGAGGCGGTTAGGTGTCAAATTTGACATATCGATCAGTGTTATCTCATGTGTTAGACGACATGGCAATTACAATTTCACCTTCCGCCACGTCCGCCAAATTGTGACAGTACTTTGTTCCCGTTTTATTGGGGTCTCTGACTTTGTGGAAGACTTGTACCGTGAATCGTCCGTTAGGGAAGTCATTTGGAATGTTATCAGTTACAAGATGGGACGTATTTTATTCTCATTTGGAAAGATGGAAAGCTTTGGGATTCAATGATATCTTTACGTTTGAAGTCTGTATATTTGGCAACTAATGCCGATACAGATTTAACACCAAGAACATTTATGAGAAAACTACAATTAATCTCAGGTTCAGTGTGACAAAATGTAAACAGACTGAGATTAATGACGTGACTGTGACAAAATGTCAACAGAGTGAGATTAGTGACGTGACTGTGACAAAATGTCAACAGAATGAGATTAATGACGTGAGTGTCACAAAATGTCAACATAATGAGATTAATGACGTGAGTGTGACAGAATGTCAATAGACTGAGATTAATGACGTGAGTGGGACAAAATGTCAACAGACAGGTTAATGACGTGAGTGTGACAAAATATCAACAGATTGAGATTAAGGACGTGAGTGGGACAAAGTGTCAACAGACAGATTACTGACGTGAGTGGGACAAAATGTCAACAGAGTGAGATTAATGACGTGATCTTACGTGACACTGGCATACAGTGTGACAAATTATCAATAGCTTGAGATTAAAATAACGTGATATGTCTTGACACTAGTATACATTGACTTAAAAGTTGCAAGATATTTAATGTTGTCGAAACTGACAAATGAAGCAGATAATTAAAACCAGACTTATGTACCACTGTCTGTATGGCACAGTGTTTGTGTCCAATTTTGCCCTGTTCACAGTTTAACAAAAGAGAACATCTCACAAAAGTGACTACCTTACAAATAGCCATGCACGAATCCATTTCGTTATATCTAGTTAATGTTAACCCCATTTATGCATATCTGTATTATTTAATCGTGTATATATTTTCACAGAATGAGATTAATGACGTGAGTGTGACAAAATGGAATGAAGGAAGCTGGTTGTCAGGTCATCAGCGGTGCCCCAACGGTCGTCAAGACTAAGGGATAGATAGAGATAGATAGATATTTTCACATAAATTCCATGCAAATGTACAGCCATTATGCAAGGAACGCTTATTTGTATCTTATACCTTTACATAAAGTTTTCTGCACAGATTGTAATGCATTTTGTTACGTAGGAAACCATGTAGCAAACATAATTCAACTTCATACTAAGGAGGCCACCATCTCATACTTTACTGGATTTAGACGCTAACGCTGGGTTGGAGTAAATGATTCTGATCAGTTTTCTTCTTTAACCAGTAAGTACTAACTAATATACTCATCGAAGACTTTATTTAAGGTTGAGTTGCGTGTCATGGGCTTATTACCATTTCAATACTGCCTCAGTAGTACACAAATTCATTTAACGAAGACCAAATTTATTACCAATGTTTAGCAAACATTAATATTAATATTAGCGTCCATTTGAGTCAAAATTAGTGGCTACGCAATGGTTATATAGCGCATTTATAGATGTGCATCGCACGATACAAAATATGGATATGTCAACCAAATGGTACTTTTATTAGATTTATTTCAAACTGATGTCAGATTCTTTCCGTTTATAAGCAAACTTTTTATTGGCAAACACGTTATACATATTGAGCTGCATAAATACACACACACACACACGCACACACACGCACACACACACTTATGTATGTGCTTGTGTCCGTATGTGTGCATTCTCAGACAACATCAACATATAAATCTCTCACTATCATCATTAGTAGTCATAAGTGACATACTTTCTGTAGTATCAAAATTAATTACGATTCCAATACTCGACAAAAATTAAGAAAAAAATACGAGTTTAATTTAGATTCTTGTCATCGATCATAAGTTTTTGTACTGAATCTTAAGTATTTATAATTGACCTTAAATACTTTTAATGAACCTTAAGTATTTATAATTGACCTTAAATATTTGTAATGAACATTAAGTATTTATAATTGAACTTAAATATTTGTAATGAACATTAACTATTTATAATTGACCTTAAATATTTGTAATGAACCTTAAGTATTTATAATTGACCTTAAATACTTGTAATGAACCTTAAGTATTTATAATTGAACTTAAATATTTGTAATGAACCTTAACTATTTATAATTGACCTCAAATATTTGTAACGAACCTTAAGTATTTATAATTGACCTTAAATACTTTTAATGAACCTTAAGTATTTATAATTGACCTTAAATATTTGTAATGAACATTAACTATTTATAATTGACCTTAAATACTTTTAATGAACCTTAAGTATTTATATTTGACCTTAAATACTTCCAATGAACTTTAAGTATTTATAAATTACCTTAAATACTTGTAATGGACCTTATACCATTATAATGGATCTTAAATATTTATGATGGATCTTACGTTTCATAATGGACGTTAATTATTTGACGTGAAGCTTATGTACTTGTAATGGACTTTATGCACTTATTATGGACCTTAATTATTCATAATAGACCTTAAGTTCTTATAATGGACCTTACACTCTTATAAGATACCTTAAGTACTTATAACAACACTGAAGTACTTTTAACGATACTTAAGTACTTATAATGGACCTTAAATACTTGTAATGTACCGTAAGTACTTATAATGGAACTTAAGTACTTTTATTTGACGTACCGTTCTTGTAATGGATATTAAGTTCTGGTAACGGACCTGACGTTCTTGTAATTGGCATTAAGTTCTGGTAACGGACCTGACGTTCTTGTAATGGACATTAAGTTCTGATAACGGACCTGACGTTTTTGTAATGGATATTAAGTTCTGGTAACGGACCTGACGTTCTTGTAATGGACATTAAGTTCTGGTAACGGACCTGATGTTTTTGTAATGGATATTAAGTTCTGGTAACGGACCTGGCGTTCTTGTAATGGACATTAGGTTCTGGTAACGGACCTAACGTTTTTGTAATGGATATTAAGTTCTGGTAACGGACCTGGCGTTCTTGTAATGGACATTAGTTTCTGGTAACGGACCTGATGTTTTTGTAATGGGCGTAAACTACTTTTGTTAAATATTACGTTCTTATAATAGGCCTGAAGTTCTGTTTTGCCGTATGCGAGGGATACATCTTAAAAGAAAAGAAAATTTAAAAAACGGACTATGCAATATTTCCTAAAAAGTACCGGCACTAATATAACTTGATACATGGCAAAACCTGACCTCTTGTATAGGTTCAAACATACGTCTTAACTTGTCAGTCTGATGCACAATATGATAAAATGAACATTTATGCATATTAATGAATTCGTGGAAATCGTGTGTGTGTGCGTGTGTGTGTGTGTGTGTGTGTGTGTGTGTGTGTGTGTGCGTGCGTGTGTGTGTATATATGCGTTGCAATGCCACTCAAAGAAAGAAAGTGTTTGTGTTTTGATCCTGGCATGCGTTGCAATGCCACTGAAAGAAAGAAAGTGTTTGTGTTTTAATAGACTATTTGACTGGTTTCTGGAAAGCATCTCAGATTATTTAGTGGTATTTATCGAGCCCACAATAAGTGATTACCTTACCGAAGGCATTTTAGGTATCGCTACCGATTATGAATTTCACATGCGAAATTAGGTATCGCTACCTATTATGAATTTCATACAGCTGTTGATTTACGTCATCATAGTTTCAGCCTATCCAGACCGTATAAAACTATATGAAATACACACATTTGTTATTTGTACAATTAAAATGGTTGTACTAATTCAGAAACCTTCGCGGGCGTACGCAGCACAACTCACTAAAGTTTTATCGCAATCGGATGAACGGTATAGGAACGCATACGACACAAACAAACAAACAAACATTCATATATATATATATATATATATATATATATATATATATATATATATATATATATATATATATATATATATATATATATATATATATATATATATATATATATATATATATATATATATATATATATATATATATATATATATATATATAATTATACTTTCTATGAAAGTAAAGGCCAAAAAAATACTAGATTGTATAGGACCTTATTTTTATGATGGACCGTCAGTTCTTGTAAAGGACTTTAAGTGATTATATATATATATATATATATATATATATATATATATATATATATATATATATATATATATATATATATATATATATATATATATATATATATATATATAGCGAAGATCGTATGCGTATAGTAAGATTAGAATCACGATTTTCTGGTATCAACTGCCGAGCGGTTTAGGTTTAGGGTGCTCATATTCCAAAGTTGTTCAAGAACAACAACCGCTTGTTTCCTGTTTCTGTAAGAGGTGATTGTGGGGACTGCTGGATCGTAACGACATAGTTGAGAAACGTTCTAGGTTTCATATTTCATGACTTATATTTTCGGCGAGTGTTGCGGACAGCTTATGAATTGAATAGTCTGGTTCCCTGCTTAGTATGCTCCCATGCGTTGCACTCCATTATAGCGGAGTGCAACGCATGGGAGAATACTAAGCAGGGAACCAGACTAATAAATTGAATTTCTTTTCTAGCTAAAGCGTATAATATATGACATAAAACATAACAAGTCCTAATTTAACTTGATGCATGGCAAACCTGACATGTTGAATGTGTTCAAACATACATCTTAATTTGGTATTATATATAGTTTATAGTAAGCTAATTTTAACAGGTATGAATATGTATGAATTTATATTTTTAGAGACCCTTCTAAAACTATACATTTTAATTTTTTGCTCAATATTTTAATATCAAATGAATAAAGCCCTGCAAATTTTTGTTTCTATTCCACTTTTGTAACAGTTTTGTTCCGAAATTTTAAATAACACTTTTGTCCCAGAGCAAAATAGTTACAAACTTTAACCTTTCTTAGAATTATCATACACAAATGTATACATCCAGTCTTGTTTATATGCAAAGAGTGGTGATATATCAATTTGTAAGGTGTCATAGGGATACGATATTAATACCAAATGTAATTAGACTGTTGATTATTATTGTAGTGTTGGCTTTGACAATCATATAATTATCTTTATCGGTACTATCTCTGATATAGTCTATCTTATATTTATTGTCAGCCAGTAAAACATGTATATTGAAATACTGATTAGGAAGAGAAAATATAATATAAAATTAAAATTTCAGCATGCGATATAGATCATAACACACACACACACACACACACACACACACACACACACACACACACATAATCGTAAGAGCAATGCTTGTACAAATCAAATGCGCATGGTTTCGTTCCACAAGGGAAATTTAAACACAAAGGGAATAAAACAACTAACAGAAAAAAACAACAAAAGATGCGAGACGAACATTATGATAAATAGGAAATCACATATAGAGAAAGTTTTACATGTTTAAGTTTTGATCGATGTGTCAAGTTCATAAATGTTAGCTTTAATATGCATAATGACGTAATTTAAATATTTTTGATGATTAAATATTTGCATGTCAAATTGTAATTCTAAGAAATAAGCGTTATATTACGATTTTGCTGTATCACGTATGATAAATTAATTAGATATATAAGTCCAAAACGAAAGAAAACCTCTACAGCAACAGATTTCTTTCGACTTTTTTCTTGAGTCTTTCAACACTATGCTATTACACAGTTTGTGTTATAATGAAACATGATGAATTACGAAAAGGGGTATAGCTAATTATTAACAACGGATCAAATTTCTTGGACGCATTAAAGTCACCATTCGTATATTCTTGTCGGATATTAATTCGTGAATAAAACATTTAATATATTTCATATAACACAAATTCTAATTAACACAAGACATTAACATTTTGCAATTAACAAGTCTTTAGAGAAGGATTCCACCGAATTTCATGACGAAGAACTATTATAGTTAGCAAAGTATGAACATGAAAGTATAAAAATGAAAACTTTTGAGGAAGTTTTATTCTTTTCAAAACAAAAATGACGAGATAAGGCGAAGAGGGAGCTAGAAGAGGGTAAGGTGGTGAGATAAAAGGAATATCTTGCCTTCACTGGAAACCAAAGCGATATTAATAAAACTATTACATAATTTTGTACCGATCAGCATCAACATAGTATTAAATAATATCATATTCTATTAGAAATTAATTAATATTATGCAAAACTGTATAATGAGGAAAATTATATTAATAATATAGTTTGGAAGATCTTCTTTAAACAAACGATAAAATTTGTTAACCTAATTATGGATATTCTTATGTTAGAAAGATAAATTATTCAGCAGTATATATTATCGTCTTCAACAAGTATGAAAACAAACGATTGTTGTTTCATAGCTAAAATAACTGTGTTTTGAATTGACTCTAGGGAATTCGTAGTTAGAACAATTAATGCAGATTTTATATTACACTGTTTCAATATTTCCAGAAGCTGTAGACATGGCGATCTGATACGTGCTTACGTGCCTATTGTGTGCCGCAATTTTGACCATCTTAGCAACAAATAACTGGACTAAGAACATTAATGGTAATGAACTAATTGAAATAGACTATTTACTCTTACAGTTTGGAAATTATGCAGGCTTCATTCTATATGACTCTTTTCGATCATTAAGTCCGCAAACAAAATCGTACTTTTTCTCCTCGCAAGAACTTTAAGTCAAAAGCAGATGCATTATCCATAATCTGAAATGAAAATGGGACGAAATTACCAAGAAAGCAAGTTAAAAAACACGTTATACTTTAAAATGATGCTTCATTAACTTGCAACTTGTATTCGAAATGTTTTCTTCGGATAAGAGATAAACGTATGAAAAGAAACTTGGCGATAAACTGTCAATAATTGGATAACAAGATACCAGACTAAACATAATGCAACTTATATAGATGTGTGCATAGCAACGGCTTCGTCATACTAGTAATCAATATAACTATAACTTGTTGTGAAGGTAGTATATTTAGCACGGGAACTTGGCTTTTAATGACTACTATCATAAAAATTAAAATAAGAATGTGTCTATGACTGACTTACTGACTGATATGATCCTAAGTGACAAAAATACAAATGTAATTCTGAGACAAACGAAACTAAACATCTGAATACATACACTCATCCAAATGTCTGTAGAAATATCAGACCTAAATATCGTTTAGCTTAGCATGGTACAGACCTTCCTTAACCATTTACTTGTGTCTGTTAATGATGCAAAGATTGTCATTACGTGGGTATTGTAACATGATTAATATTTTTTAGAGATACACAAGAAATGGAAATGGAAAACTTACACAACGTGTAGAAATATGTGTATTTCACACTTCTTGACAATTCCAGGTATGTATATTTGTATGCATTTGTACGTGCTGAAGAATTTGTGTGTATTACTGACAAACTAACTTTATTAACATTCAGCATTAATTACATCATCTTAATCAAAACGTGGATAATACAAGATAATGAAACACAACAAAGAACGAAGAGAATAAATACGAAAGACATACCAGATTATGAAACACAACAAAGAGAGAAGAGAATAAAGAAGAGAGACATACCAGATCATGAAACACAACAAAGAGCGAAGAGAATAAATAAGAGAGACATACTTCGTCAAATAGCGACTTTACACATGAAAAGTATTAATACATGCTACAAATAGTTGTGTGCAACAAGGTTTCATAAAAAAAACCATTTTGTTTAATATGGCTCAAATCCTCTTTAAACATGTTCCAAATGCTGCAAATGTCACTGCGAGTGTCAGGACATCAATCATGTATGGTCATACGATTAACAATAACTTTGGAATAGGAAAGACACAGGCATTTATGTTATCTTTGGAATTTGTTTTCACATTATGCTGTAATCAGTCTAACATCTGTTAATTCAAGCAAACGTGCATGTATGTATGTATGTATGTATGTATGTATGTATGTATGTATGTATGTATGTATGTATGTATGTATGTATGTATGTATGTATGTATGTATGTATGTATGTATGTTTATTAAGTAGACTCAAATGACCATGTTAAGTTTACATTGACAATATAGTATACATTGAAATGGAGGATGACACAGACAGCCTAGAAACTAGGTGGAATGCCTATATATCATTATAATATTACATTGCATTTTTTTATATTGGTAATATACATTTGGAATGTTTCGATTTTAATGGTAGATTTTAGAAGTATTTATTCCTTATAATTTCAGAGGCATTAACCTAATTCTGCATGCCTGGGATCATTTGAAGTCCATTGTAAACATTCAGCCGACTAGTTTTTATATTAACTAGTAATTCCTATATTCTACTTTAAGAAAAATGAACCGTATATAGAATTGCCCAGATTTCTGATAATATTGTTACTCTGACAGTGTAATAATTGATATATCCATCATTGGCATTACAGTAAATTCGAGATATATGTATTTAATTCAAAGCAGAGAACAGAGTGATATTGACGTTTGAGTAAATTGCAAACAGGACTCAACCAATGTTCAATAGGAATACATTCCAAACAGAAAACAATTGATGTCAAATAAGGGTACATTACAAATAGAACACAACATATGTCTAATAGGAGACATCTTGGGTTGCCTAGTGGTTAGAGCGTTATCCTAGGATGAGGGATGTCGCGGGTTTCTAGCCCCGGCCGAGTAATACCTTAAGACTTACAATAATTGTACAAACAGTCGCATCGCTAGGCGCTCAGCATTAAGAGGATAGCGTTAGGACTGGTCGACCTGGTTTGAGGATATTGTGACTTGGTGGGACATCATTCTATATATCTGCTGCATAATGCACCAGTGACAGACATCACTATAAACTGCCTCACTGCAGACATCGTAGCGATATGATTGAAAAAATGTTTAATCTACGATAATAGTCCAAATCACACAAACACATGTCCTGTTGGAGTCCGTTATAAACAGGACACAACCGACCTCCAATAGGAGGAGGATATGGTGTGTTCCATGTAAGAGTGTTTTTATGCACATTAATAATGTGGTTTTTAAAAACAAATTAAATTATTGTATTGAAACCAAATTAAAACATTCGTTTTGGTAGCTTCCTATGATATCGTGAGTTCTTTGGTATTACGATATTCGAGGTTTTCGAGAATTTTCTGCAAAGTCAAAATATGAATGATGTTAATACATTTATATTGTGTTGGCTTTCTCAAATAACAGGTTGTGACTTAAAAATTAAAATGGCTGTACACGATCTATTACCTTTCGTCGTAACACCTGGTTTTATTTGAACGGCCTGGGGTGGGCATATGCTTTCATGCTAATGTTGGTGTGCCCATTCTCACATTACATGATAGGCTTCATGGCTTTACATCCAGCCAGGTCATTTACATTAAAGACTTCACATCTTTGCAGAATCCCAGGACATTACATTATTATGTTCATGTTTCCAGTACACTACATTAGTACCTTCTTGTCTCCACAGACAGCAATGAGATTTACAATATTGTCTTCATATCTTCACATTTCACATATTCACACAGAGCCAATGAATTTGCATCATGGCTTTCGTGTTTCCACAGAAAGAAAAGAAATTTACATTTTGCGCTTTATACTTGCACAGACAGCCAATTAATGTATAGTATGGCCGTCACCTCTCCTCAGGAAGAATCATTTTTGAATAATTGGTGTTGGGTAATATCGTAGAAGAATCACAAATAGATTGAACACACCATTATACTGACTCCGATTCATATAGGTTAATAGGTGTACGTTAAATTCAAAGTTTTCATGCAGCTAAAATTGCATTGTTTTCTTTCTCAATCCAAATATTTTCCACGTATTTATTTTCCTTACAGCAGTGGAATAGGGGAAGGAAGCATCGAGGGGGGTTTTGATGATACCTTGTAAAGTGTCGGAACTATTCAGCATACGAGAATTATTAATATTTTCTACTTATTTTGTTCCTGTATTATTGATTAATAGGCTTAAAGTCTGGATCGATCATGAGATTACCGAAGTTATTGTCCGCTTTTGAACAAAATTAGACGTGCATTCTTATGCCGTAAACGAATCTACCATAAGTTCTCATATATACCCGTATGCATCTGCGCAGGTATGTATTTGCAACGTGTTGCAAAAGGCGCACACACATAAACTGCCTTTATTATAATGTCTTTTTTCTCTGTTAACTTAACATTGTCAGAACTGTGTAGTATTCTACGATAATAAACACACGCTGCAATCTTCTCATTGATCAACATTACTTGTTTGGTTCTTTTTGAAATAGCCAATAATAAAAAGTCAAATAACCAAATAGTACTTGCACAGCATCATTGTGAGGACCATAGTTCCAAAGACCATCGAAAGGTTCGATGCAATGTGTTACAATCCGTTTATTGAAAGAGCAAACTAATATGTTTTTGCGTTTCAGTGGGTTTGATCAGTCCGGTTCAGAAACAGGTGCTAAGTTCGTAAACTCATCTAACCTTTCATTGTTTGGAATAAATTAATATAAATTATCCATAATTAACCTTAACTAACCTTTACACCACCCTACCCACGCATTACATTACGCTATTTAGTGATTATTTATTTAGATGTGATATTTGGGGAACTCATTTATTTTTAACTGACATTTTTAGTACGAATTCATTATTTAATTACACAATTTGTAACCATCTCTATGACAACAAAACTAGCAAGTTTGAACGTTGAAAAAAAAAATGAAAATTTTCAGCAACGGTTTCCGTGTTCTAAATGACCTTAAAAGGTTCTTTGAATTAAATCCCTGGGATCACGTGAATGTTACAATTGCAGATGATTAAACTCAATATTCCATATAATGCCTGTTACTGTATGCAGTTAATGGAGTATTTCGGTATGAAGGTAATGTAGTACTTCGCTATACATTTAATGTAATGTTTCGGTATACAGTTAATGCATACACGCGTACCTATAACCATCTGCTAAATAGCTCAAAAGCTCACAATCTGACCTATTACTATATGCTAAAAAACTAAAACTCACACAATCTGACCTATTACTATATGCTAAAAAACTCAAAAGCACGCGCTTACCTATTACCATATGCTACAGAAACTCAAAGACACACACGCTTAACTATTACAATATGCTAATACACTCAAAGACACACACGCTTACCTATTACAATATACTAATAAACTCAAAGACACACACACTTACCTATTACAATTGCTAATAAACTCAAAGACACACACACTTCCCTATTACAATATGCTACAAAAACTCAAAGACACACACACTTACCTATTACAATATGCTAATAAACTCAAAGACACCCAAACTTACCTATTACAATATGCTAATAAACTCAAAGACACAAGCGCTTACCTATTACAATATGCTAATAAACTCAAAGACACACACGCTTACCTATTACAATATACTAATAAACTCAAAGACACCCACACGTACCTATTACAACATGCTAATAAACTCAAAGACACACACACTTCCCTATTACAATATGCTACAAAAACTCAAAGACACACACACTTCCCTATTACAATATGCTACAAAAACTCAAAGACACACACACTTACCTATTACAATATGCTAATAAACTCAAAGACACCCAAACTTACCTATTACAATATACTAATAAACTCAAAGACACACACACTTACCTATTACAATATGCTAATAAACTCAAAGACACACACACTTACCTATTACAATATGCCAATAAACTCAAAGACACCCACACGTACCTATTACAATATGCTAATAAACTCAAAGACACACGCTCTTACCTATTACAATATGCTAATAAACTCAAAGACACACACACTTACCTATTACAATATGCTAATAAACTCAAAGACACCCACACTTACCTATTACAATATGCTAATAAACTCAAAGACACACGCGCTTACCTATTACAATATGCTAATAAACTCAAAGACACACACACTTACCTATTACAATATGCTAATAAACTCAAAGACACACACGCTTACCTATTACAATATGCTAATAAACTCAAAGACACACACACTTACCTATTACAATATGCTAATAAACTCAAAGACACACACACTTACCTATTACAATATGCTAATAAACTCAAAGACACACGCGCTTACCTATTACAATGCGCTAATAAACTCAAA